>APFE031569726.1:271385-292351 GCA_000404065.3 Pinus taeda
TAAAAGAAGAGAAGAATTACAACCAAATAGGCTTGACGTTGAAATCTCCTCCAACTGGGTCAGCAGCTAAACATGCCTTGCAAATTGACTTCCTCTCTCAACATTCCAGCAGCATAACTTCTCTCTCAGCTCTCACTATCCCACATAATCTTAGCTCACCTTAGCTTTTGCAAAAACTTGTTGATTCAATGCAGGGTGACAGTTATTTATAGATGGAGGGAGAGGACATATTCATTGTATCCAGACACCTACTAAAGATTTGGCATTGTCCCAGAATAGCCTTTGAACTGGGTTGTCATGGATGAAAAAGACGACACTCGACCACTTCATGGGATTTTTCCTCAGAGAACTGCATGAGCAATGGAGGAAAAAACACTTCAGTGCACGCTAGCCAAAAATCATGACCAATTTTGGGTGGCGCGGGCTTTATTCTGTGACAGGGCGTCCATGGGCGCGCCCTCTTTGAAGGAACTGAGCCATTGGCGCAGGTTAGACATTGTGGACCCGCGCTAATGGAAAAAGGGTATTTTTTAGGGCTAATCTTCAAAGGGTGTCTTCAGGGATTTTGAAGTTCATACTTAGGAGACTCGAATGCAAGTGTTTTTAAGTTGTGTCACTGGTCACAGGTCCGTAAATGTGTCCTCCAGTGTGCGACAGCGGGGGTAACAAGGACGGTGACAAATTACTGCGTAACAATTAGTATTATAGGGACCTAACAGAAATAATGGGAGGGGAGGTGAATCAATATTCCTTAACACTTAACACTTTTAAATATTTTTTAGAGCATTAGTTAATCTTCAATTATTATTAATGTTTATGCAGTAATAACAGTAAATAAAAGAACACAATAGACACAAGAATTTTAGGTGGAAAACCCCCTCCGGGTCAAAAACCACCAAACGCTTTTCTAATAAACTCTTTAAACTTCAGCCCCAACAGAAATGAAAGCAACAACTTCCTAGAATTCTAGAAAAACATTATTCAACTGAATGGATGCCCCAACATCCTAAACCAACCTACCATCCTAAAGTGTTCACAGTCTCCAACCTATAGGCAACTTCATGCACCAACCTAACACCTCCCTACCACCCTATAATGACTGAAATGAGACAAGAGTGTGGATTCCCATACCAGGGACAATGATCCATGATGCAATATTACTTATAATGATTTTGACCGAACACCCACTCACACTATGATCTAAAACCTAACCATGACATCATCCCAACAGAGACTCAGATACCTCCCAATAATGCCTTTTCGACTCTAGGCATATTGACTCTTTTACAATAATGACTCTTCCAATTATGACACTTTTACAAATGACTCGTTTACAACTTTACAATGATGACTCTTGGCCTTGACACTTCTTCACAATATACAGATGGATGTCATGTCTTCAAAGGATGTCTCGTTGCAATGCTTCCTTTGATTTGATACTTCTACTCTTGACTTCTTGCTTGAATTTGTACTTGAATCTTCTTCTACCTGCTTGCTAAATTTTTCTAGTGAAACCAATTGAACAAAACAAAACACCCTTCAACTTACCTTTGCCTACAAAACACATGTAAGTGCATAATAATAAATAAATACAAATTAAAATTACAATGTGTACCTAAAGTGTGCTTGTCACTTTTGTTGTTGACTTGTTGCAACAGTAGACAAAGACTCCCACTCTTGATATAGGCATGGAATCTATGCAATACTATATCCAAAACTGACCTAAAGATATATACAATAAAAACTGATGACAGACCCTAGATTTGTGATGGACCAGGTTCTAAGTACAACAACAGAGACCATTATGTCAACTACGACAAGACAAGTAACATGAACTTACAAAATCATATATATTTAGAAAACTTGGTGTAGCATCAAGAATATGTAGCATAAAATGTGTACTATCAAGAATAGGACATCCGAAAAACTAATTGTGAGATATGGAGACATAGAGATATAACCGAGACATAGTATATTATTACGTTGTCCTGCAAAAACATATGTCAGAGATGATACTCAAAATTCAAATGTAAACACTAATCATACCTACCTTATTATAGGAGACTTACCCTTGACTGTTGATGTGTTGTCCTTACTACAGTGATCCTTGAATGCATGCTTTTTCTTGCCTTCTAGGAGTTCGACATTGAATCTATTGTATCTACGTAATTGAAGATCTCCAGGGTCTGAAATTGCATCTTGTGGTAGACCTCTAAGTCCTCTTTCCAACCCCATAGGTCTAATCAAGATTTGATTCTTCAAGAAAGAGTTATGCCCACTCTCCCACGATGTCATGATTATAGAATGGTTCAATAGAGTGAACTTGTACAAAGTGCCATGTCTCACTGTTGCTACCTTCAGCCCCGAAAACTCTACTCAACAAACCAAAGTCCATTCTCTTTCTATGAATATTTACAAAATTTGAATCCAATGCTCAGAGAGAAATTATGATGATTTTCCCAACGTCACCTGTTTGACATGGAATTTGGAAGCCTACAAAAACCCTAACTTCCTCAAATCATATCTCTGAAAATACAGTGAACCAAGATCTTACATTAGGTCACAAGGTTCATCGCGATTTCATATCAAATGGGTTTTAATTTCATCTTCTGAAGCTTCGCAGAAAAAACGTTATAGCGAAAATGCCACGATGACATGTTTGAAGCCACAAAATCCCTATTAGAGGAGGATATGAGGGTCATTATTTATATGAAAGTCTTGAGTTGAGAGGGTCCTCAAGAAGTGAAAGTTGGAGGGATTTGAGGAGAAAAAAATATTTATTAATTATTAACTATTCAATGACCACAACCAATTATGAGTTTCATGCCACAACCCCATAGGGTTTTAGCCCACTAATTGGGGTTACTAATTTCAAACATAAATATCTCTCAAACCGTGAAGAATTACTTGGCATGCCATATATCAACGGAAACATCTCGATGAGTAGAATCTATCTAGAAGATCTTTGACTCAAAATAGAGTAGTTTTTCAAGTCAAAATACCCTTGCAAGATCGGGGTAGCCCCTCGTGCTTCTTGGGTTGACATCAATGACAACCATTGATCAACACAGAGGCCATGTCAAGGTTTACTCATATATCTATGATAGTATCCATGGATAATCTTGGAAGAAAAATTAACAGGTAAAAACCTTGACCAAGTGTGAATGCTATTAAGAGGGTTCTACCTATACTTCTATTCACGAAATGGCTAAAGGCCTGGGGCATGAACAAAAAACATTCACAACATGGATAAAGACCTAGGACCTGAACGAAAAACATGGCATGAGCAAAAATCCGGGTGGCATTCAACCCACATGACAATGTAGTATCTCAAAACCTCAATCTTGCTTATCACGCTGGGAATTCAACTGCATAATGTCATCCGAATATGTATAGTGGCAGACGATGAATCTGTACAGTGTCATCGAGAAGAACCTCACCATAACTCTTGACTTACTTAATATGTGTTACTCTTAACCGCATCGTTGGAGAAATTGTGGGCTCATATATGTTGATCCTTTTGGATGAATGTTTGAATCTCAGAGAAGAAGTTTCTCTCTTCACATTTGGAGGGTTCTTGTCTTTCTGATATTCACATTTGTTCAGTGAGGAATGGGATTAGTGTTTGAACATTTCAGTATCTAGCAGCAGGAGCAGGTTTCTTGTGAGTGAGTGAAAGAATGGCAGGCGCAGGAAAAATGCACATCTATAACCCTTTTGGTCGCTATCATGATGATGATGGGAACAACAAAAGAATCAAAGATGAAGGAAGTTGCACCCAGTCCAATAATGGAGGCAGGGGTTGCTTTAATGCGCTTCCTTCCGTCCATATTCTCTTCCCTCGTCACTTCCTTCATTCCCTCATTGGCATATTGTTTTTACTAAGATGTCTTGTGATTATTCTCAGATCCATTTTTTTTATGCCTTTCATATGCAGCTATTGTTTTCTTCATATATATAGTTCTGATTTATGTCGTATTATTCTTTTCTAGACTAGAGGCAGAGTATTTTGTCTTTGGTACACTGTTTTCTTTCTTCAGGTTAAAGCCATTCTGGAAATAAAGGGATATTTTCACAGTCATTTCTAATTTATTGTATATTCTTTGAACCAATAAAATTCTTTTGGACTATCTTGGATTATTACAATGACGATGGCATTACATAGAGTTAGGGTTTGTTTGTTTAAGGGTTATTGATGAATGTCCTTGATCAGAATATGCAATAACTTCTCAAATTGAATAGTGGATGGCCATATGTATCATGTTGCTTCTAGTGAATACTATAATTCACTATATATCTGGATGATTGCCGATGTTTAGAGTAATAGATTAGAATATATACAAGAGAGGGCCAATGAATTGTTCAATTAGTTTTCTGAAAGATTGAAATTGTTTCCAACATAATATTAGGGTTCTTCATTTTATTTTACATTTTTCTTGGATGTATGGGTTAATTGGAGGAAATGAATTTAATAATGTTTGAATTAAATTGATCTTAATTTTACAATTATAATTTAACACTAGGCTTACATCGACAATGAGATGATATTAAGTGTTTTCATGTATTTTTGTGAAAAGTTAATATCTTTTTTAGTAAATCCAGAAGAATGCACTATTTGCTCATGATTTTAATGTGAAACTTGAAACTCCAAATACTAGTCAAATAATTCTAATCTAAAACTTGAAATTTCAAATGATTCTAATCAAACACTTCAGATTTTACTTTAAATACTGCGGAATTTATATTCATTCTAAAACTTAAAACTTCAATTCAATTCTTACTTTTATATTTAATTCAACTTATAATCATGGTAGATTTCAAGAATATCCTGAAATATAACCGTCCCTCACCATCATAATCAAAATAATAATAATATGACCCTCAAGAAAGAGATCAAAAACATAAGAATTCCCCAAAATTTACAGACTTCATAATCCATAGAATTCGTACGATTGGGATGCCCCAAATTTTACACTTCATATCCATGAAATTTATAACACGTTATTGGATTGCGAATAGAGTTGTCCGTTGGAATAAGTATGAAAATATAATGTTAAAACTATTACTTTTTACATTAATATCATTAAGTTAATTTAAATACTTTCAAACACGTTTTTAAAATTTTATTTATAGTACTTTCAAGTGGGATTTTAAATTTAAAATCATGTTCATAACACTTGTAAATATAATTGGGAAGTCTCACTTTTAGTGTTAAAGGTTTTTTCTTTTCATTTTCTTTTAGGATATATAGATATAAACTCATTTTCTTTTAGGATATATAGATATAAACTCATCGGTATTTTTTTTTTCCTTTTTCAATATTAATAATTTTCTTTTTCATTTATTTTTGTTTTTATATGGTTTACAAATTTATTTATTATTATTATTATTATTTTTATTTATTTTTTTAGTGTTGTTTTAGTATTTTTCTCTTTTATGTTTATTTAGCTATTTTTTTATTAATATTATTTTTTTTGTTTTGTTTTGTGTAACATTTATTTTTATATTACTTAATCAAAAGGATATATATAGTTTTCCTATGTACTATTGTTGTCTAGATGGGAAACTGACCCAATAACACAAGTTTAGCTTCTTAAGATTATTGATGTTTTTCTTGATTAACTTGTCCAACAAAAAATGACTTAGATTAGAATTGTTGTGCATATCATTACAAAAATGATGACTCTGCTCCTGAAAGCCATGTAAACCAGGACAAAAAAAATTCTAATTTCTTTGTAGCTAAGTTGACACACTTAAGATAATAACAATATGACAAAACTAACCAAATACTCACCAACTACCACCTGCCAATGGTCGATGTTGTCGCAGAGTTCTGATCACACACTAACTGTCATTGCCAACCTCGACCATTGGAGCATTGTTGTGGATTTCTGCATGGTGCTCCGATACCAGAGTGATTCCCCAATGCTTTGAGACTAATGCCAGTGTAGAGATGATTGCTATCATCACTTCCACTTGATACTCTAAGATGGAATTCTATGAATTTCCATATATCCTCAACCAGACTCCCTTGAGAAACCAAATGGGACCATGTCGTGGTTGTTTGTAGTCTGGATAGGGCCTCTAATTTACGTGCAAAAATGGTATGTCGTGCGAGTCCATCCAACACCAACTTGACCCCATGAGAAAACTAGTGAAAGTAAATTGAAACCAACTATGACTTGTTGCAATCCATAATGGGTCAGGATGCTTGGATGAGATCATATATACCAAAGAGTGGAATTCAAAAGCGAAGACCTTGCATAAACTCTTAGATTTGTTGAACCCATCTGAATTGCTCTAATTGAGCTCTGCCACCCTTCTCTAATTGCACCAGGTCTTACCAAATTTCTCTATATACAGAGAAGTATAGAAATAGATCAAACATACCAAGACTTGTCTCTTTGCAGCTAAATCTTGCGAAGGGTAAGAAATCAGAGGAGCTTTCAGAATGGTTGTATAAATACAGTGAGCCTAGTGGGCCATTAGAAGTGCCAAAACCATCCTACAAGCACTAGAGGTTGGGATGGCCGAGAGTCCATCCAATTGTGACAAATAAATTTACCACTAAGGTAACCATAAAATACTTAGGAATGGGCCAATTGTCGAGTGCAAAGAAAGGAGAATTTTCCATCTGCATTGAAATCACACATAGTATTTGTTCATACGACTGACATTAGAAGTGCCAAAACCATCCTGCAAGCACTAGAGCTAAGGATGGCCAAGAGTCCATCCAATTGTGACACATAAACTCTACCACTGAGGCAACCATAAAATACTTAGGAATGGGCCAATTACCAAGTGCAAAGAAAGGAGAATTTTCCATCTGCATTGAAATCACACATAGTATTTGTTGATACGACTGACCTCCAATGGAGGTGGCAAAGGATAGAAGTATCCTTGAGGGAGTGTGTCAACTTTCCATGATGCCACCTTCATCCTGCATTACACAAAACCACTGCAAGTTATCATGAGAATCCATTATGATCCCATAGGTTGAGTTAATTGTGAAGTATGATGACCAAGATTGCACTGGTGTGGGTGTGATTTCAAGGTTTATCCAACCATGCTAGAAGGTTAACAACGTGGACAGATTGTTGTAGATCTCCTTTGGCCTTGAATGCGTGCTGACATTTGTCAACAGTGGGAACCCACAGTGGGGGAGAAATCCTGAACTGTAGTGGAGAGACATGCACATTGTAATGGAGCAAGAATTTATTGAGACCATGACACATCTAATGGAGGGTGTTCGAGTCTAGGGCATAATTTTCCAAACTTTCTACAAGTTTGTTGCCAAATCTACATATATGGGCCAACAAGGGAGCTTAGAGATAGCTCAACAAGGAAGGTACCTTGGAGATAATGAGTAGAGAGTTTCCTTTGATGAGCCGTTGATGGCATCCATTCCTCATTTCTATTCGTAGCCCATGCTCAAGGCCCTATAATTCAACTTCGTTATTAGTGATGACTCCTAACTTACTTGCGAAAATGTCGATAATTTGACCAGAGAAATTATTAAAGGCACCCCCATAGCTAACTGGACCAAGATTTCCCCTAGAGTTGCATCAAATTTGAGTTTAATGAAACCTTGAGGTTGGGGGATCAAGAGGAGGGACTGTCAAGGTAGATCGAATGAGAAGTGCATTGTGGATGGGAGGGATCAAAGAAATTGATAGGGGTAATAGTTAAGATGAATTCTCTTTACTTGATAATTGCGTGTGAAGTTGTGTTGGGTTCTTATTACTTTTATTATGTTATGTTCATCAAACAATTACCACCAGCCTAGATCCATCTAAAACCAGATCTATCATGTGTCAAGAGGGATCAAATCCCTCGAGGTGTAAACCTATTTTTTTAGTGTAAAACTTGAGGAATGGTTTGGACCTCGATGGATTTGATCCCTATCGGTGCTTGATAAATCTGGTGTTAAATGGATCTAGGTTGGTTTCAATCGTGCATGGTTACAGAAAATTTGTTGAGCATCTAATTATTCTGACCATTTTAAATATGCTAACTATGTATGAGATTAATCTAATCATTTTAATTTTAAATTTGTTTAGTTACCTCAGTTTGTTGAGATGATATATATTGTTAATAACTTTAATGATGAAAAATGATGAAACAAAAAATTTGAACGCAAAGTGACAATGCAATAGTGTTGAATAATAGAAAATGTGAATAATAAGAATGTAGTCAATTATAAATAGTATTCATTGTGATCAATGCCAAACTATTTTCTTCTACTATTCTTATTTCACCCCTATTACTTTTGCCATCTTTTCATATTGATTATATGAAAAGGGAAGTTGAAATCATAAACCATTCAAATATTTAACTCAAGCTATTGTAGTAAACATCATACCTTGTCTCTCTTGGTCTTCAATATTAATAGGTTGAATTACTATAACAAAAAAATCAATGCACATTGTCAATCATTTTTTGTGCTTACATTGAAATCAATGCACATTGTTAATCCAATCATTTTAAAATTAATGTACCATCATACATTTTGTTACGTCAAATAGAAATCATCATCTACACTGAAATTGATGCATTTAATGCAAACAATCAAATAAGATTGGAAAACATCTACAATGAAATCAATGCATCTAGTGCAAGCAATCAAATAGGATTAGAAATCAACCTCTATAATGAAATCAATGCATCTAGTGCAAGCAATCAAATATAATTAGAAATAAACATCTACACTAAAATCAATGCATCTAATAGCAATCAAATATAGTTAGAAATCCAAATCTGCACCGAAATCAATGCATCTAGGGCAAGAAATCAAATAAGAATAGAAAACAACATCTATACTGAAATCAACGCATCTAGTGCAAACAATCAAATATGATAGAAATCAACATCTACACTAAAATCAATGCATTTAGTGAAAGCAATAAAATAGAATTAGAAATCAACATCTACACTGAAATCAATGCATCTAGTGCAAGAAATTAAATAGGATTAGAAATAAACATTTACACTGAAATCAATGCATCTAGTGCAAGCAATCGAATATGAATATAAATCAACATCTACATGACAATCAATGCATAGTGAAAGAAATCAAATACGACTAGAAATAAACATCTACACTAAAATCAATGTATCTAGTGCAAGAAATATTCTTCCCTCTCTCCCACCTCCATCTCTCCTTCTTTATCTTATTATCTCACCCCCCCCCTCCAAACATACATACTCTCTCTCTCTCTCTCTCTCTCTCTCTCTTCTTCCTTCTCTTCACCTTCCATCTATATCTTTATCTCCCTCTATCTCTCCTTTGTCTCTCTATATCACCCGCAAAACATACACACTCTTTCTCCATATTTATCTATCTCTCCCTCCCTCTTCCTTCCCGCCTCTCTCTCTCTTTCCATTCTCTCCCTCTATCACCCCTTCTATCCCTCTTCCCTCCTACTCTCCTCTCTCCCTCTCTCTCCATGTCCCTTATCACTCCCTCTCTCTCTCTCCACATTTCTCTCTCTATGTCTTTCTTCTTAACTCCCTCTCTTCCCTCCTCCAACTCCATCTCTCTCCCTCTCTCCTTCTATCTATCAAGTCCTTTTTCTCTTCCTTCCTCTCTCTCCCTTTATCTCACACCTCCCTCTATCTCTCCCCCTCATTTCTCTCTCCCTCCCTCTCATTTATCTCTCTCTCTCTTTCTCTACGCTCCAACTTTGTCACTATCTCCCTCCCTCTCTCCTCCTCTCTCCCTCTCTCCCCTACTCTTAATCTCTCCTTCTTTATCTCTCTATCTCATCCCAATCATACACAATCTCTCTCCACCTCTTCCAAGTGTTACTCCTTCTATCTCTCCATATTTCTCTCTCTATGTCTTTCTTCTTCCCTTCCTCTCTGCCCTTCCAACTCCATCACTCTATCCCTCCCTCTCTCCTCCTCTTTGTCCCTCTTTCTCTCTCCTCCTTTCCCTCTCCTTTAGTTATCTCCATCTCTCCCTTGTCACCCCCTCTATCTCTCCACCTCTATCAATCTACGTCTTTGTTCTTCCCTCCCATATATATCTAGAGTTAATATATATCATGATATATTAATATATATTATAATATAACAAATTTAATATTAATTAATCCAAAAATTTTAAATTTCATATATTTCATAGTATATATTAATATTATATTAGAATTATATTTTAATGATGTTTGTTTACTTTGCACGATATAAAAAATTATATAAAACTACATCAAATATAATTTCAAATAAAATAAGTTCGGTAATATTTATATTTTTTAATAGACATAGTTTTTTGCTTTTAAAGAATCATTTATAAATATTTAATTAAAATAAATATTAGGAGTCAAGATTTCCATTATTTATGTTGAATTAATATTTTTAATTTTTTTAAGCAGTGATATTAACGTAAATATGTTAAAATTTGGCTCATTTAAATTTTAATGTAGTAAATTTTTTTTTTAAAGTAAATTTATGATCATTCATATTTAGAAAACATTAATATATATATATATATATATATAAAGAGACTTTATTTTAATGAAATTTAAAATCGTTATCTTCCCACTTTAAAAGGGTAAATTAATCCTTAAAAAAGAGTCTATTACTTGCCTGCTTTAATATTAACGCGGATTATTTCATGCTATTATCATCCATAAATTAAAACAACTAACCATCCAACGTATTATGAATTTATGATAATGGAAGTTCTTATAATGATAAGTGTAAAGTACATATAATAACATCAAAACTCTTATGAGTAAAAGGTTGTTCTTTTTTTAACGAGTATATGATTTCATTTACTTGCCCTTATATTTGTACTTCGAAAAAAACTTTTTACCGAAATATACCTCTTTATGTATCAGATTGTTGACAGTTGTTTATTGATTAATATGAGCAAAAATTTATTGCAGTGGACAACTATATTAGCTGACAGTTGTTTATTAATTGATATGAGCTTATCTAGAGCAATGAGGAAAGGTCAATCCAACACGGTAGATGTTAATTGTGATTTATTAATTACAAAGGTTACCAGTATTAGTTAATGTACATTGCCACACGAATAACTCCTCTATGAGTATAGAAATGTCACTATTAAATGTATGACTAATCATTTGTTACCATAGTGACAGAATATGACCTTTACACAAATGTCAAGTACTAATCATCCATTATCATTGTTATAGGATCTGGTATTTAGTAGCTCAGTTGATATGATTCGTTACCGTTGGTAAAAGGCGCTAGAAGTAATCATCCATTATCATTGTTGTAGGATCTGGTATTTAGTAAATTAGTTGATATGACTCCTTACCATTGGTAAAAGGTGCTTGAAGTTAACAATATGAACTATTAGATTTGCTAGATGAACTAGCCAACATGTGCTTGTAGCAGAGGAGTAAAAAATTATCACTCCATAATACCGTAAGTGTTTGTCAAGCAAGTGTAACAATTAGAGTTTTAGATTCCACTCACATTTGGATAGGGGTGTAAGGGCACAAGTGTAAACAGAATTGAACATATCTAAAGTGAATGAATTCAAGTGGACAATGTATGACACTAACATACTTATAATTGTTGAATTTCCTTGATGAAGTCATTGAATTTCAATTACTGCGCTGTTGCAATTCACTTCATCCGTTGCTAACCTTAGGAATCAATTATATGTTGATTAAAGTGTCGATTTTCCTTTGAACTATCTCACCAAATTGCGAACAAAAAGATTGGTAAGTTCATGTTCCATTCATTAAGTTGTGACTGTAGTATTTACCTGGAATAAATATTAATATTGAGATTGATGTCATTGTTTAGTTTTAGGTCTGTTTTATCATTTTCGATATTAGCTCAATGTAAATGTATCCAAGATTTATGGAATCTAATTGATCTTCAACTGAAATATGTTGCCTCGAAGAAAGGTTGTCAAACTGTGGCTTTGCAATTGGAATCACACTGTAAAGGCTTTTTGTAACTATTTATTCCCATTATTCATGAATTAGGGGTGAAGATCTAGTTTAAATACTCAATTTTTCCTTTCATATGGTTAAGAGAACGTGTGTGAGTTCGTTGGAAGTTAATCTAAATTCAAATGCTAGATAACTTACCTGGAGAACATGAATCTAGCAAATGAGAGGCAACACAAATGCAACAACTCAAAAAGAACACAAAGCTAAGTAGTGCGAGGAATATAGAACCAACCAACTCAATTTGTTGAGTTATTCGATTTTTAATTGTTTATTTATATAGTTATTTAAAAAAAATTAAGTCAACATTATTTATATATTTTATATGGTTATTTAGACTTAGATTTTTATTTTGGACAACATTAGCAAAAAATCAACTTTAAGCACATACATACTTATACATTGGGGTCATATTGGGTTGTAGAATGCGCCTCTCAGCGCAAAAATCATAAACAGTGATCACAAATAGACAATGGACACAAGATGTACACTCCAAGCTAGGGCAAAACCCCTCCAAGGGGAAAACCTAGAAAATTCTTCTATTTTTATAGAATCAGACCAAATGAGAAGCCCAAGCCCCAAACAACAAGGCCAAGACCTCCAACAAGGCCCAAGCCAGCCCTCCTCCCAAGCTCTTTTAGCAAGTCAAAGTCTACTTAAGTCAAAACCTTCAAAACAACTTTCAGCTTCAGAATTCCAGTTCCTAGTTTCAAAATTTCAGATCTACAGTGAATCTGCAACTTTAGCCCTACAACAGCTTCATAATTTCATGCATGTGATAGTTTTAGGACATATTTCAAGGTAAAAACTTCAATTTTCTTTCTTCTTTCTCTCTCTTGCTTCCTGGCTTCTTCTTCTCTTGAATTTCGCTCTTCTTGTCTCAAAGATCGAACTTGCTTGAGTGGTGCCTCAAATGAGGTTGAGCTCTCTCTATTTATATACGTTTAGGAGGTCGAATTACCCCTTCTAGGGTCGACTCGATAAGGCAAGACCAACTTGGTCTTGTAGTTACAAAAATTACATTTTGAATCAAATAAATTTATTTTTCCACTTTCTTTTCAATGTTCAAATGGGCCTTGACTCTAGAACAATATTTTGACATATGAAAAATATTCTTTTGACTCAATAAACCCTAGAAGCATGAAGAAAATGCTTGACCTCGATGACCAAATAATTTGAGCATGAAACCCATGCTTTGAAAAATAACATTTATTTCTCTTCTTTTGATCTTTACATAAATTTATATACAATAATATAAGTACAATAGCAAGTATGAAGACCAAACCTAGTTACATTTTCTAACAAAATCTATGTTTTTCTGCTCTTTAATAGTGATGCACGTATAAAAAAACAATGTCACTTTTATATTTCTACAAAGATTACTCACCGTATGGATATTCATCTATTGAGAGTATTTGAGCACCTACAAATTTGTTATCCTAATTGAACTTAGTGATTGTGGTACTCAATCCTTTGTTATCCCCCATGACACCCCAAACACTACCACATTCCATCACAATCTCAAGAAACCAAATTTGAATTTCGATCTACTAGATTAGAGGCCATGGACATCATATATTGGTCATTTGCAAGAAGAGGAGACCACAAAATAGATGTTTATGATTTGGATTGTATGTATTCTTTCCAACAAATAGCCTTGAGATCATTTAAAGGTCACTTTGAGGAATGCTTGAGAAGGTTGATCTCTTATATTGGCACCACAATTTTTAGCCATGAATTGAATTGTACAAGTGGGTACGTGTTCTAGGACATGCAAAGGAGGAGTAACACAAATTTATGGCCTTTTGTTTTAAAACAAATGAATCACCTACCTTGAGTTACTGTTAGGAATAGATGGTGGTTTGCACTAGTAGCTCTAAAAATAGAGGGCATGGAGCCATGCCCAAACCATGTCAGGCCACATTCTAAACCACACCCAATGGAAGAGAAGCAACCACAACAATTCTTATTTGAATAGATCATTGTAGATCGTTGGTGCAACTCTTATAGAGATAAAATGCTAGATTAGATTGCTACAACAACTATGTAGGTATATTATATATTGTTACCAAAAGGACAATTTTTTCATAACATTACAATATATGTATAGATCTATAACAAATTGTAGGTGGCATGTAATGGATTACAAGTCAAATAAATTAGAAGCAAATACCCTATAACCCATATTGGATCATAGAAAAAAAATTAAGGAAACAAGGAGCATAACCCAAACACATAATGGATATTGGATTAGAAACTAGCTCTAGAGCTAATGATTTATGAAATCCCACATATGGACAAAGTTCTATATTGAAATGTGAAATACAATCTCTGATTGATTTTTCATTAAGCACAATATTTTATAGCTTCATATGGAGAGAGTAACTCAACAAATTAGGAGAGAAATGATCAAAACATCCTAATGACTAGCAACTAAGCACACTAATAGATATAGTTAGATATAGGAACTCAACTAACCCACAAGAATGAGGAATCAAGAAAGCTACAAAAATAATAACCTCCCAAGTGCACACACAACATAATCAATCATATACTGAAAACTAAAATCCCTATCATATGTTACTTGTGCTTATTTTTTTATGGGCCAAGCCATCTCAATGTTTAGGAATGCCACTTTTTAAAACACACTCCATCCACTAGTGATGAATTTTCCAAAATTAAAGTTGCCTAGTAAAATTTGGGACATACCATTCAACTTTAAGAATCAATTCATTGTTTGAGAGGTGTAGATAAACATCACAAAACCCCATAGTTCATTTGATGGGACCTCCCAAGGTAATCCATGTTAGAATTGGAGGAGGAGGTAATCTACTCTTGTCAAACTCATATAATTCACTTCTAATGCAGTTTAGGAAGATAATCTAACAATTTTATAGAAGAAAAAACTACTTGCATACTATTGTCATTTGCTTTGAAGGCTAGAGTAATAGAGATATGAGTCATGTGGAACTTGACACTCGATATCTCGTTGTTGAATGCCATTATGACACAGAGGAACTTAAATATACATGTAAATTTACAATAGGTAATGACATTAAAAACAACATTCAAAGCATTCACTTGTAAGCATATAAAGTTCAATCACAAAATAAATAACATAATAAGACATAGTGATAACAAAAAATACAATTTTCTCATATGAAAAATCTCCAAATATAAGATTTAATTATTCCTTAAATTATCTACTTAAATAATATTAATCTAATGCTTAGTATAAAAATTTAAAATCCCCACTTAAACTAATTCTATATATTCCACTATACTCACTAACCAAACCCATTTTGAATTTTAATGCTTCTTGGTTAAATAATTAAAATCCAAACCATGCTCATAATTTTATAATAAATAATGCCCAACCATTCAAATTTTCAATCTGGGAAGATAAAATAATGTTAAATAATAATAGTAGTTTAATTGTTAAACACTACTACTTTAAATAACTTTATTTTAAAAATGGTCTTAGTAAAATGGGAATTGGTGGAAGGTGTATTCCTATGTATTTTCTTAACTTGATATTAAGAGTGATCAAATGTAAAGTAATTTTTTTTTTTTGGGTTCTCTCTTTACATTTAGTTTACTTTATACAACAAGGAAACAAGAAAATTAGGTAAAGACTAAATACTTTTGAAAGTTTGTAGTCAAACATCTCACATTAAGATGTTTAAGTGGATCTTAAATTGTATGGTTGAAAGTGACAGCGCAACACCTTGGAATGAGCATAAAGTCTAAAGAACACCAACGGAAGCATTGTAGGTGGCGTGCCCTACCTCCTCGCTTTTGCATCGTCGCGACCAAATTATTTGTTTGGAGTGTGAGGTGAGTCACCCATAAATAAGGAAAGAGGAGGGCAAAAGCGAATGTACAGCTACCAATGATATGAGCCCACGCGTTGTGAAAAACAGCCACAGCCAAGCTAGCGGCCATGCTGTCTGCTCGGCTGTCACCATCAATTTCCGACCCCACATTTAATCAATTTTCCACATTTGACAGCTCGGATACATATATTTATATATTTTTTCGAGACGCGTGAATTGCCCGTTGCCATGGGAGGTGGAGATGAGTATTTATATGCGCGACCCTCAACCCCACCCCTGTAGAAATTGTGCGCTTACATACGTTGTATCTTTTGGTTGAGTGTTCGAATCTCAGAGAAGACGTTTGCCGCTTCACATTTGGAGGGTTCTTGTCTTTCTGATATTCACATTTGTTGGGCGAGGGCTGGGCTTAGTGTTTGAACATTTCAGTATCTGGTAGCAGGAGCAGGTTTCTTGTGAGTGCGAGAAAGAATGGCAGGCGCAGGCAAATATTTATCTGTAACCCTCTTGGTCATTGTCATGATGATGATGGGAGCAGCAGAAGCAGCAGAGGTGAAGGCAGCTACGCCCAGTCCGACAATGGAGGCAGGGGCTGCTTCAATGTCCGCCCTTCCCTCCCTGTTCTCTGCCCTCGTCGCTTCCTTCATCCCCTTTCTGGCATGTCGATTTTACTGAGATGTCTTGGTTCCATTTTTCTGATGCCCTTCAGAGGCGGCTACTATTTTCTTCATATATATAGTTCTCATTTATGTTATATTATTCTTTTCGATTCTTTTCCGGACTAGAGGCAATGTATTTTGTATCTGGTACACTGTTTCCTTTTTTCAAGTTAATCTAGGAAATGAAGAGATCTTTTCAGGGTCGTTTCTTATTTATTGTATATTTCTCTGAACCAATAAAATTCTTTTGGACAATCTTGGATTATTACAATGGGAGCGACATTCCACGGAGTTAGGGTTTGTCCGTAGGAGTTATTGAGCAGAATGTATAATAACTTTTCAGATTGAATAGGTGATGGCCATGTGTATCCTGTTGCTTCATGTGAATACTATATATGTGGACGATTGCCGATGTTCAGAGTAACAGATTAAGATATACAAGAAATGATCAGTGATTGTTGAATTAGTTTTCTAAAAGATTGAAATGGCTTCCAACATCAAGTTGGGTTCTTCATTTTCTTTGGCAGGAGTGGCTTAACATTGTTCAGGGATGTATGGGAAATAAATTTAATGATATTTGAATTAAATTGATTCTTTGGCAGGAGTGGCTTAACATTGTTCAGGGATGTATGGGAAATAAATTTAATGATATTTGAATTAAATTGATGTTAATTTTATAGTTGCAGTTTCACATTGATTTTCTGGACTAAAAAACTCATGGGTGGGGTTCACCTAAATTTGTTTTGTTGGGCTGCCATGAACCATGTGTAGGGGACTACTATCTCTACAACTCCAATCATGCTTAGTGCAACTTGTGTCACTTGTGGTTAGTCATTGAAAGAATATAACACATATCTAACATTTTGTCATTACCTAAGAAAGTGAGAAAAAAGAGCACGAGTATTGTGCCACCTAGAGAACCAACTGCAAAACTCAAAGCCCAGCCACCTAAAGAGCCAAAATATAGACTACTTATAGCAACTATTCCAACTAGAGTAATACATGAAGGAGACATATGCTAGGGATGGTGGACAAATTGAAATACGATGACCATGATGTCTATGATTTAACGAAATTTCCATAGTTTGCATGTAAGACAACACAAATTGAATCTAACTCAAATGTATATTAAGAATGATCTCAATGAATGATGTACATAGTGTACATATTAATACAATAAGAAAATTGTGGATTTAGTTTTCGAGTCTTCTTGGACTCTAACAACTATCACTATAACACATACTAACCCGAACTTAATCCCGTGGACTAGGTTTCTAACATTCCCCTCTTAATTCAAAGGGATGTATCAAAGTCCAAGAATGAAAGTTAAAAATGCAAAGTTGCATCTCAACCAAGAACTAAATGTCTCTTAGAAATGGTTTTCAGGGATGACCTCAAACCCCAAGGATGATG
The DNA here is from genome assembly GCA_000404065.3 of Pinus taeda. NCBI lineage: Eukaryota > Viridiplantae > Streptophyta > Pinopsida > Pinales > Pinaceae > Pinus > Pinus taeda. The sequence goes on from APFE031569726.1 coordinate 289,227, forward strand.
GTTTTCGAGAGAACCACAAACGATACCAAAAATGTGGGAGAACTCAAGGTCTCAACCAACACCAACTTTGGAAACTTCATAGCAGTTCTCAAAACAACAAAAAATGTGGTTTTAAGGTGACCACTGACTTTGGAACTATTAATGTAGTTTCTCGAACAATTTTGAATTTGGAAGTGCTCGTTCACAAACAACTCATTCAACAAAAACTGAAGTCTTTCTAAGTACAACTCTAGCTCTAACTGGTACAGGTTGTGGCTTAGGCTCACTTGTGGATCTCTGACTCAGGTTCGTTTGACAAATCTTCAAATCTGTAGCAGACCATCAATTCCCCCCTTGTCAGATACATGGTGAGAAAATGAAGTACTCTTTATCACTGCAACACTAGTCAATACTCTCGAACATATCTTGTGGTATGGCCTGTAAAACTTCTTGGTTGTTTTGGACTAATCCCAAGAAGCAATCCATCCCAAATTTAGTTTCTCTCTTGTAGTAGTCTTCTTTCTATGAAATATGTTTGAATGGTGATTATGCTTTCCACAATGCTCACACGAATGAAGATCAAAACACCGTTTTTTCACATGTCCAACTCTATCACAATGTTGGCATCGATCAATTTGTTCAGGAACAACATCATCCATAAATCCAACAATACGAAATTGTATAGGACTAGAAAAATTAGGGATATCAAAAGGTACATCCAAGACATCCTTGTTATATCCCAAACCAATTCTGTTTTTGTTGTGTACAATTTCTTCCCACGGTCTTCTAAAGGTTTTGGGAATTGTAGGTTTCATAACTGTATGCAAACAACTTGTTAACACTCAGGTTGTCCCTAGGCTCCTAATAGGGATACGGCCGAGGTAACCACAAACCAATCTTCTGATTGCAGGTTCTAGCCCACCTGCAATGGGAGAGGCCTCTCTCCTTTTAATTCAACCTTAGTTGATGATTTTAGGCTAGCTTTCTGACTTCAAGGGAGTGTTGATTGTGATTGGAAAGAAGGTAGGATTCTCGAACAAAGAGGCACGGTAAGGTGTGATGAGTTTCGAACCATTGGGCATGGAGTCACAGATTGAGGCTTGCGAGCGTTTTCTTGGTCACAAGGGGATACGGAGCGGGATAGCTACACAGGATACAATTTTTTGTCTGCTGAAAGTACGGAGTGAACATCAGGGATGAAAGGCAAAGGAGAATCATTTCATCATGCTGACAAAGAGGAGAAATGGATGAATGGGATCCAGGAGCAGTTAAGAATTCCTAAGACATGCACTCATATGTGAAAGAAACAACGTAAACCTGATCATTTAAGAATACAAGCTCATAACTGTTTCTGAAGAAAACATTGAAAAACGCAGAAATTGAACTTAAGGTGTAATGAAACAAATATTAAGCTATTCTTTTTTCCTACAATTTAGAAAAGCGGAAAGGTGGTAAAAAACATAAATTTAAACAGAGGAGAGGAACACTTATTGGATCATGTAGAAGCACAGGAATTCCGTGATCATTCCTTGGCCAAGAGAAAACATCAAGTAGTTTCGCAATCCATGCTTTTAGCAATCTTTGATTATGGAAATTATGACAGTTACAGTGCGAGTCTTGTTGGAATTCAGGCACAGCAATATAAATAAAACACACAATTAACACAGCAGAAGATCAAACACATAGAACACAGCTATTAACGTGGTTCACCCAACCAATCTGGGCTACGTCCACCAAACATAGTCATCAGGAATATATTAATCAAAATTTGGAGATTACATAAATGAAACTCTCACTCTCTCACCCAGCTATCCGTATGACAACCTATTTTATAGTAGAGAGAATCTAACTTCTCTCACATCAAATTTAGGATGCATTAATTTGCTCCCAACAACCTGGAGATAATCCAGCAACAGATTTCCTATTGTTGTCACCTACAGAGATTTCTGCCTATTTTAGTTTAAACAGAAAATCTCAACAATCTCCACCTTGACAACAATTCGCCTGATGCCCTGTTATTATTATTTTATCTTTTCTGCAAGCCAAGAGAAGCCAAACACCAGCGTAGCTTCTCCAACAAAACTGGTTTCGTGAACATGTCTGCACAGTTCTCCTTTGTATGCACCTTTTCAAGAGAACTCCCCTTTCAGTGATAACCTGTCTTACAAAATGATATTTGATTGGAATATGCTTTGACTTACTATGATAGGCCGGATTTTTAGCCAAATGTATTGCACTTTGACTGTCACAAAGTAACTTGATGTTATCCTGTAACCTACCAAACTCACCAAGCAAACCTTTCAACCAAACCGCCTCTTTGCAAGCATGAGAAGCAGCAATGTATTCTGCTTCAGTAGTGGACAAAGCAACAATGTTCTGTAGCTTTGACATCCAACTTATAGCTCCACCTGCAAGAGTAAAGACGTACCCTGAAGTTGATCTTCTCTTATCCAAATCACCTGCAAAATCGGAATCAACATATCCGCAAACAAATTCACTACTCTTATTGTAAGAAATACAATAATTACTTGTGCCTCTCAAGTACCGAAGCACCCATTTCACTGCTGACCAGTGTTCTTTACCCGGATTTTCCATGTACCTGCTGACAACCCCAACTGCATGAGAAATATCTGGTCGCATACACACCATCGCATACATCAAACATCCTACTACATTGGCATAAGGAATTTGAGACATATAATCCTTTTCTTCATCTGTATTAGGACATAAACTCGAAGAAAGCTTAAAATGGGACGCTAAAGGGATCGACACAGGCTTCACATTGTTCATACCAAACCTCAAAAGTATTTTCTCAACATACTTCTGTTGTGATAGCCACAGCTTACCATTGTCTCTGTCTCTGAAAATCTCCATGCCCAAAATCTGTCTTGCGGCTCCTAGATCTTTCATATCAAACGTCCTTGCCATCTGAGTCTTCAACCTGTTGATTTCTTCAATGCTTTTGCTTGCTAAAAGCATATCATCAACATATAACACTAAGATAATGAACATGCCATTATTCAACCGTTTGAAATAAACACAATGATCATATTCACTTCTAACATACTTCTGACTCAACATGAAAGAATCAAACTTCTTATACCACTGCCGAGGCGACTGCTTCAGGCCATATAATGACTTCTTGA
>APFE031569735.1:0-11337 GCA_000404065.3 Pinus taeda
GAAGGAATCCCAAATGCCTAATATATCTGTTCCAGCTACATGTTTGGCCTTTAATTCATTTAGCAGGTGGAGGTGGAACCTGCTATGTGTTAGGGAGTCCTCTGAGATTTGATAATCCAAGTCTGCTAAAGGCTGCCACTCCAATTCTCTCTGAGGGGCATTCAAAGGGGCAATATTGAGGGCTACAGGTGCCACTGGAGTTTCCATGGTTAATTAAGAACTCTGTTTTGTATGTAAACTAGTGTTACTTGTGCTGAGTAACGAAAAAGAGTATTGCTTGGAAGAAGAGGTGAATTGAGAAACAGAGGACGATATGGTACACCGCAGCAATTGAAATACTGCACACAACAGTGAATGGGAGAGCAAGTACTTGTTTTCAGCGAGTTCCTTTACCGTATTTAGGTGTAGGTTCGGTTTCCCTTTTCACGACTGCGCGAACAGAATGTAGGTTATGTGAAAGTTTTGTTTGAACAAGGCTTAGCTAGTGAATTTCGAGCTTCCGACTTCAAATGGGAACTGGGCGGAAGGGATTTACTGGTGAATTATGTGTTTCTCAGTGTTTTTAGTGAATATAGTCAATTTGTAGATAAAACCAGGCGCAGAAAAGATTTGCAGGGATAAGTACCTGGTAAATTTGACGGTCCGGGTCACAAATGCAAGTGGGTAGGCGCGCCGAAGGTCTCCAGGTCGAATTCAGCTGGCTGGTGCAAATTTGGATGTAAAATGCATGCAGAAGGCGCAACAACAGTTTATGCAAAAAGTGTAAAAAACACGAAAAATTGGCAAAAATATGGATTTTTGGGATATTGGCGCCTTTTTTGGATGATGTCAGCATGAAGTCATCGGGTGGGTCAGGGTCGGATGACGTAAGCATGACGTCATCAGGTGACGTGGCAGCTTATGAGTGGTCCACGGGGGTGGTGAGGTGGCGGACAAGTGGAGCAATGGTGGACGGGGGCGCGGATGCAGCGATGACAAAGGCAGTGACATAGCAATGATACTAGTAGGCGGATTGGCGGAAAATCGGAAACCACAGTGGTATCATATCGCACCGCTTATGATACGGAAGGGAATCTATCAGAGGGGGCTTCGATACGCTGTGGGGGTCACGTGTGGCCGAGGCTTGACGTCAGCCTCTAACAGATATCGGACGCTATCATTCGGACGTCAGGGCCGGTCCGATATCCACGTCAACCGTTGGATGAAAAGCGCTCGATCGGACGGTCGACGGGCCGATAAGCTGTCCGGACGATACGGCATCGGGTGGGTAATAAAAAAATATTTTTCACGGGTTTTGTACCTGGCGGGACCCTTAGAAATATTTGCAAATTGCATGGTTTTCTAATGTATTTCTTTATCAAGTCGCGCATAGTTCAAACTTAGGATAGGCGAAAATTATGGTTTTTCAATGTATTTTTGCAAAATTGCGCATGGCTTAAAAAACTTAGGCTAAGTGGGTTTTTCATGCAATTTCGTATAAAAGCGCAGATGGGTCCCAAACTTAGGATAAGGAGGAAAAAGTGGGTTTTTCCACGCATTTTTTCCTTTTGAGCGGGTTAAAGGGTGCAAATGGTTTTTTCCAAGGTTTCTGAGGCAAATGGAGGGTTGAATAGGTAAATGAGTTCTGAAGGAGAAGAAGAGGTAAGGCTTGGGTTCTTAAACTGACCAGATGTCAATTTAATTCCCTGGTAGTGAATCATATGGCTATAATGCCAAGGGGGGATATTTATAGAATGCTTAGGGTTTATACACCATGGTGTTATAATAGTAGGGAAAAGGTGACACAGGGAGTTAGATAATAGAAGTTAAAGGTTAATATGGAGGGAGAAGGTGAGTGAGGAGTGATATCACTAAGTTTATTTGAAAACAACTTAGCTTAGGGAGTAGATCAAAATGAAAAGAATTTTGCACAAGAAATGTGGCTCTTAAAGGATACAAGAACCAACAAAAACCCTGAATTTCTTTCATAAACACAACTGGTGAAAGGATGTTAGAAATGAGTGTAAAACAAGGAAAAAGAGAAATTATACATGCTCCCTTCTGTTGCTTTCCTTGTATTGACCAGCAAGATTGAGTTTGAAAGGAACACCACTTCTGCAACCCCATCTACCTACCCATCTACTTGCCTAGCATTTTTGTTTTCTTCTTGGAAGGTGCACTTGGACTTGCAAACCCTTATGTGCCTTTTCTTTTCCACTGGATTTTTCTTTTGATTGCCTATCTAGCACTACCCTTATTGCTTCCAAGGCCCCAGATTAAGCAGTTGGGAGCCTTAATTTCCTCTACCTAACTATTGGTCTGCCAAGATTTAACAGTTTGGACAGACTTCTTTCTCTATTCTATAACAGAAAATTGAAATATGGCATGATCCAGATTAGACTGTTGGACCATCCATCAAAATTTAGTAAACATGAAGGCATGTACACACCTTGCCTTGCCTTGGAAATATGGGATCTTTGTATCAGCAAAGCAGATCATATTTGGCATTTGAATTTGCCAATCATGAAATATGAAACCTATTGGTATAGGTATCCAACAGGAAACATATCTTGATTTGCTCTTTTTGTGATCAACATTAAACATATCTTGATATGCTCTTTATGTCATCAACACTTTGTGCACAATCAATGTTACTAGTAGCCAACCAACCTGAAATCATTTTGCTGCAGTTTACAAAATGCCATAACCTTTAGTCTCATTAACATACCTTAAAATTCTTTTAGTTGTTTGCCAATGTGTTTAGTTTGTTGTTTCCATGAATCTTGACACCAAGCTCGGTGCATACATTAAATCTGGTCTAGTCACTCTAAATAAGCAAATTTCCAACCATACTTTAATATAGTGTAGAATTGACATAGTTGCTATAATCATTTTTGCTAGAAAGTGAAATTCATCCATCAATCCATAACAACACACTTATTTTATTATACACATCATATTGTTAAAATTAAAAAAACAATAGAAATTAACTAAATTAAAATTTTATTTTAAGTATTATTAATGCTATTAATTATAAAAGGATTCATATAGACCTTCTCTAATTGTTACAAGTTTTTATTATACATTTAGTTCCAAGGGGGCAGCAAATGGTCTTGAAAATGAAGTGTTATGAGGCTCAGTCCTATGGATTCACCTGTACCTTGGAAAGGGGTATTCCTAGGTACTTGGAGGTTATAGTGGTAGGACTTGGTACGCAGAGGATACGAAGCCAACCCAATTACCAATTCCTCTAAATACAAAAAAAAAAATCAATATAGATGTCACTTGCTAAAATTAATTAAACAAAAATAAAAATTAACTATATTAAAACTTTATTTTAAATTATTATTCTTTCTAATTATAGTAACAATAATGTATAGAAGAAAAAACCATTGAAATTAAATTCGACGAAAATACATATTCTCTAATTAAAATTAAAAGGCAAAGTAATAAATTTTTTTAACTCTCAATTGATTGCGAAACAATTGTTTTAAAAAAAATTACATCATACATTTCTTTTTATTATAATTAAAAAAAATATTCATGAAAACTAATACTTTATTAGTTTATTTATTAAAATTTAAAAAAACATACCATCAAAGACTTAATACTTTTCCATTTAATAGTTAACAAAATATTGTTACAATATGGTTATTTAAATCTTATACTTAAAAAAATTAACCCATGAATCAAGTTTTCAAATATATTATATATTAAAAAAATAATGCTAAAGGAAAATATTTTTAATGGTATATAGAAATAAAGTTATGAATAATTTTTTTAATATGAATTATGTTAATTATATATTTAAAAATATTATATCGAAAAAACTAATTTTATGTCTATTGCTATGACTCAAATACTCTATACAATAAAAAAAAAAAAAAACAATTTAAATAATAAAACATACACTTTATCTTTTATTTTTAAAATAAATTTCATTATTCAGGTTTGTTTACTAGTAATAGTAATAATAATAATATATGAAAATACAAAACCATTAAAATAAAATAAATCTCCACAAAGATACGTATCCTCTCAACTAAATTAAAGTAATAAACGTTTCTTAACTCCGGAATCCGGATTTCGACTCGAAGTTCTCCAAAGAGATTCAAATGTACGTGTAACAGTGTTGAATCAAAAATAAACTATCATAGGGCTTAAAAAGCCATATGTTTTGATCGGAAGAATGCTGAGACTGATTCTGCAAAGAAAGGTGGCAAAAGTGCAGTTAATCTTATGGAGAATATAGTCAGGCAAGGAACCACAATTTTTATGACAAATTTTTTTACATCTGTTTTGTTACAAAGGCACGGGCTCACGGACGGTTATCATGAGCAGATTCTTTACTTCATTCCTGGTAACACTGGAGCCATCTGGGTATTTGTAGGGTGATAGTGAGTTCTGGTGATATCAGAAGCATATTGCCTGGAATTACAAAGGAACTTTGCTCTCTACTCCTAGAAGCCCCCAATTTAATTGCTTGATTAATGATTGAGCGCCATGATCAAGGGGAGAAGGATATGTTAAATCAACAGTGGAAGATGCACTCAATCATATCAACGCCATGGTCAATATCTTGAATCAAAGAATTAAATAGGGAGTTTCTCGGACCAGACAGTAATGTTTCTCCCTTCCAAGAAACATGCTTTTAACATCACCAGAGCTGTCCATCACGGCTACTCCAATCAATCGTAGCAATGCAATGTAAATCCTCTTCCATTTGCCTTTGGTTTGATATAGGCTGTAAACCACGTGCCAATGCCTAACAAAAGTCAGTTAGGAAACCCAAATCTTTGCATCATCTACACAAATTTCATAAAATCGGAGATTTACGTTATTGAATATTAATATAGATAGACCAGTGAAATCCGAATTTGCCTGTGAATAAATATAACCCAAGGACACATCTCAATACCTGGAGACATGTTTAGCTCTTTCTGTTGTGAAAGTGACATATATTAAACTCCAATTTTGCAAGTTCTGGAACATGGCGTGACATATATTAAACTCCAATTCTACAAGTTCTGGAACATGGCCTGACATATATTAAACTCCAATTTTGCAAGTTATGGAACATGGCGTCCTCGAAAAAAAGTTTCCAAAATTTTACCGTTAAAAAGCAGAGCTCTTTGTGACAGATTTGAAAAACAAATAACAAACAAGATGCAATTGTCTTTCCGAATTATATTGATACATGTGAATAACCAAAACAGGTCTTAGACATACAGCCAAATTAAACAGTCTATAGAGAGAATATATTCCCAGGGTAATTAAAAGACAACGACTGCGTGCAACGGTCAGGAGACAAGCTGAAAAAGTTTGGGATAAAACATGAAGCATAGAGAAAACATCTTTGTCAAGGGGAGTTAGTTTTACCATGTAAAGCGCATTTTAAAAATAGAAATCGAGAGATCGCATTCACAGCCTCGGTTTGTTGTGAAATGATTAAAAAAGGCTAAAATATATCTCGTATTTTGTGAGAATCCCTCTCATTCAATATATGCACCATATAATTATAAGTATAAGGCTATAATTATTTTCATTCTTAGCAGCAACAAAATCATTGGCTTTGGATTTTTTACAAGAGGGAAAATGTTGTGACATTTGGTGGGGGTGATTTAATCAGTTGAATTTTCTTAGCAATAAGGTAGGAGGTGGTATATCCTTGACTACTATGGTGAGAGGAAGACCTGCAATTAAAATTACGAAATGAAAACTCTACTCGAAAAGAGAAGAATGAGCCAAACTAAATAAAACACTGTAAATAATTACAGAATGAAGAAGCTTTGTCTTGTTGATGTGGATGAACCCAAACCCAAATTAGATGGTAAGATTTAAACCCAAATCCCAATCAAGTGGAAAGAACACTCAAAACCAGCTAAATCACTTTCACTAAAGCCTATAACACCATACAAAGTAGTATGATGTTGAAATGGAAAGAGACTGAGTTGGAGTCTCCAAAAGATACATGAAAAAAACTTGTCTTGTGGACATTAAATCTCTGAGAATATATTAAAACAAAACATTTAACTTGAATGTAATGTAACCGAGTAGATTGTCAAGGGATTTTCATCATGGAGATAAGAGAACACATGTAAAAATGTAGCTAATAATGTCAAAATCCTTTGAATGCATAATACAATAATGCTTATCCTATTGGAAATGATGGCTAGAACTTTATACATTCAGTAGAACAACTTTCTATGAAATAATCTTTCATGTTTTAAATTTCAAAACAATGTTCATATTCATAGCCAAATCTCATGTCGGGAGAACCAAAATGTAGTTTACCAATGTTGTGAATAACAATACCTTCTACTAGCAAATTCTATGGTTGACATCTACCCATTTAATAAAATTACCACATACTATCAGTCACATTACAATTTTAACTACAATGTCCTCTTCTCTATATTCGTTTTTATAATAGGTTGATTGTGACTTCAATGTCCTCTTGCTTATAATAGGTTAATTGTGAATTCAAGAAAGAGAACAATTTGAATTAAGTTGGACACATCCATTTTGATAATTTTGATAATTATTATTAGTCCGGTTTAGAAAATGGTCATGATAGTATGGATTTGAATCACATAATTATATCGTGATGGAAATTTGCTAAGATGTGTATTGAGGCTAACGACTTTTTAAACAATAATGTTGTTGCTTAAAGTTTCATGATTTGTACAATTTACTATATATGAGGATTTAGTTGAATTCAAACCATATCTTCATAAACAATAACCATCCTCATCAAAATAACTAGAGATTAACATATATTTGTGTCATCAAGGATCCAAATAATGCAAGGACAACAGAGTGAGGGTTTTGAGATGTGCATTGAAAAACTATAAATCTCTAAAGAAAAGTAAGATTAGTTCACTGATGATCAAGCATTTATAATTACATATGAAGAGAACCCCAAAGAGATGGTGCATAATAGGGATGAGGTAGCAATAGAGATGGAGATCACATATAGAACAATAAGTGCTAAGGATGTCATAGATACCAAGAAATTTTCCCAAAAGATCCAAAATATCTGCCCTTTCTTGAAAAGATGATGATGAAAACTAATTTTGGGGTCTGCAAATTTGATCCCCAGATGGTTCAACTCTAGATGCTTATGGGTTATGGGTCCATGAAATCCAACAATCTTGCCTTTATTTAAGCAATGAGCTCGCATCTAATGATGGAGCTTCACATGATTCCAAATCCCAAACTCCTAACATGTCGTCACTTGCCTAGATCGTGTATAGGGCCAGTGTTCATCTCTATACCTCGTCCTCTTAAATCATACTTCATTATGCCCATGCTCTCACAATTGACCTCCATTGACACAACTGGGCACTAGGTGATATGCTAAGCTACGAGCTCCACTAATAACATGTTAGCCAACTTCTATTTGTCCCAAAATGTTTGGGTCTTGAACCATTCTTGGCAAGGAAACCTCATTCGGGGGCCCGAACACATAGGCCCCATTACAAGTTCGGGGGTCACGGTACCATTAAATCTTGGTTTGGTCAAGATGTTTTGTGGTTAACCCATTTTCTTTGCATTAAATGCATTTAAGGTAAGAGGGCCCTAATTGTCCAAAGTAACTTACAATGAACTTTAGGGGTCACTCTAGTTCAAAATATTTTGCTCATCCATTCAACGAGTTCGAGACAATACACCTTCATTCTGCTTCGAGCTGAATGGCCAGTTTGGCATCCATGCTCAGTTATTTAACTTTGCCTTCATAGGATTTTCATCCTCTCAAGGTCCCATATTCAAATCTCTCTTAGTGCTACAGGGACACAATCCCTCTGTCCATGCTCGAATTAGACAAAGCTTGACATCTCAAGTGACTCACCACTCTCTACTTGTTTCTTAAACTCCCTTCCCAAAACATGGAAATGATGATAATTCAATAGGGTCTACAAACTTAAAACAACCACACACATAAAAATCAGACACATTTTATGCATAGAATAAACACATTGTATGTACATTACGAAGAAACAAGGACCCTGGATTAAAGAAATAGACAATTTCATGGCGCAACCTCTTAGAGCCTAACCGCCTACTCTGACTTAATTCTAGATGATGTCAGCCTAATTTAGATTTTTCTAGCCACCCCCTACCTAACTTACACATGTCACCTATATAATAAAACACACAAACCCTAACAAAATAGTGAATATTTCCATGCCAACATTCGAGAGGTTTACAAATATTTTTTGTTTTTCATAAAAACAATTAGAGAAAATCTTGTCCTCTCCTTCTGGCTATCATGTGCACATTCTGGTGATTCCTGGAATCAAATTTGGTTTGGGTGGGGGGTTTATAACAGTGCATCATACTCACACAGTTGAAAACATTCATGATCTCCTAATTATGTGCTTTTATTGTTTCATCTTGGTCATCTCCATCTTGGTATTTTTTCTCCTCATGTATCATTGAGCTTTAGTCATACTCAAAAGTAAGATGCAACCAAGCCTCACTAGTGCCTCACCAAGCTCTCTCCTTTAACTTGGTCTTTTGGCATCTTAGGTTCACCTCCTATGGAACCTCTCAAGCTTCCTCTGCTCCCCTTGTTGTCGCACGTTGCTCACTTTTTTCAACAATTCTACCAACAACCGTAACTATGGAATTACTTCAACAACTTCCACCCAACTGTAGCTAGAATTTGTTCTCTATCGTACATGAAATATTTCCCTTCTCTGATACTACTTGATGAAAACCAATTTTGTGGGTCTGCAAATTCGATCCTTAGATGGTTTAACTCTGGATGCCTATGAGTTATGGACCCACAAAATATAAAATGCTTACATTTATATCTGATATTATCTCGTATCTACCAATAGAGCTTCACATGATTCCAAATACAAAAGTCCCAATATGTTGGCACTAACCTAGATCATGTATAGGGCCAATGTTCTTCTCTAGAACCGTGTCCTCCTCAATCCTTAATTCAGTATGTCCATGCTCTCACAATCAACCTCCATTGAGTGAAATTGGCTCCAAGTGATATGCCAAGCTTTGAGCTTCATCCATATCCCATGAGCCAACCTCTACTTATCCCAAACCATCAGGTCCTGAACCATTCTTAGGCAGAACCTCAATCGAGGGTTCAAAAAAGCGGGTCCCATCCTAAGTTTGGGGATAAAGTTGTTGTTAATACTCAGTTTGGTTAAGGCATTTAGGGGTAAGCTTGTTTTCATGCACATCAAATTTGTCTGAGGATCGAAGGCCTGACTTTTCCAAATTCACTTATGACGGTTGTTCTTATCTACTTTGGTTCGATGTATTCATCTCATTCATTCGACGAGTTTGGGACTTTGCATCCACTTCACTCTAGTTCATGCCTATTGTGGGTTTGATGTGTGTGCTCAATTCTTTAATGTTTCCTTCTTGGGATTTTCACCGTCTCAATGCCCTATATTCAAATATCTCTCAGTGCTATATGGATATAGTCCCTTCGTCCACACCTAAATTAGATAGAGCTTGACCTCTCAAGCGACTCACCACTCTCTACTTATCTGTCAAACTCCCTTCCCAAAACATGGCCACCATGATAATCCAATAGGGTCTGCAGACTTAAAACAAGCACACACACATAAATAAAACACATTGTATGCACAAAATAAGCACATGTACATTACAAAGGCATAGGGAACTTGGGTTAAAACAACAAGTGATTAGATGGCATAACTTCTTAGAGCATGATTGCCTTCCTTGGTCTGATTCTATATGATGTTGGTTTGATTTAGATTTTTTTTTCCACCCCCTACCTTACTTACAGAAGTCACCTATATAATAAAATATAAAACCCTAACAAAATAAATAATTTGGCCATCCCAACCTTCTAGAGGCTTACAAATATTTTTCATTTCACATAACAATTAGAGAAAATCATGTCCTCTCCCCTTGGCTACCACAATGCACCTTTCGATGGCTTCCATAATGAAATTTGGTTTAGGGCATTTTTTTATATCCCTACATCATATGACCAAGATGATGCTAATGCTTGAAGTCCTAATAGCAATGCAACATAAAATTAATAGTGAAATGAATTAGATTTAGGTACAAAAGAATCTTAGAAGAACATTTGTAGGTAAATTGCATTACATTTAGGGAGCATAACTTTGATTTTTTATTGGTAAGGAGATCAATTTTCAAATATCTAGGCATTGAAAAACACTTCCACAATGCAAGCTATGAGCAATGTCACAAGAGTAGCAATGACCATGAATAAGCATAGACCACATGTAATAAGGTCTACAAATGCACAAAACCAAAAGAACTCTCCACGTTGATGTTGGTTATAATTTTTCCTTCACATCTCAAAGAGGACCTTGCCATCAATTTATAATTCAAAACCCAAAACTTGATTAGAAAACAAATACCATAGAAATAAGGAATAAAAATTGAAACCAAGAGTCCAATAAAAATGATGTGGAAATTCCCAACATGATACTAAAAATATCATGTATGAGTATAATTAGAGTCATAAATAAATCGCTTAACTAAATTTTATTAAGACAAACACTAACTTATATAGCTTTACACTAATAAAACGAAATAAAAAATCTAAAAAATAAATTTTCACTCAATCATAAAAACTAACCATAAATCACAATAATAAGTATAATTAAAGACATGATTTCAACTACATGAAAATATGAAATAAAAAAATATTTTTTATCCTTAAACCATTATATTAATTACTTACTTTGATAATAATGAAAAATACATACACTCAATATACTTATACTAAGACTAAATACAATAATCTCTTTCCTTAAAATAAATTTACATATTTCACTAAAACATAAAATTTTGATTATTTTATGTTAGAATATTGAATTTGACACTAAATAATTAAACAGTTGAGAAACTCCATTAAAAATATTTCAAAACTATGTCACCTTTTAAGTTTCTCCATATTTTAAATATCTTGATTGTGGTCCCTTCATTGCTAGATCATCATGATTGTGATGTAGAAGGTAACGAGGATTGTCCATGGATCAAATGACGTGAATATAACATGTACCATGTGGCATTTAGATTTATGTTTTCAAGAAAGTTGATTTATTTAGGAATTTCAGATTTATGTTGGTTTTGAATTTATGATTCCATAACAAGGTTATGTTATCGAGAGTTTTGGAAAGGCATGCGGATTTAGATAACCAAAATTTTCTAAAAGTCACATTCTTGAGAAGTTCCAAACTTGTACCAAACTTCCAAAAAGTGATAGGAATTTTGGATCTTCTAGGTTCCATGAAAAGTGTGAAAGAAAAATTCTTAAAATTTGGCTATTTTCCCAAATAATATGCTTTCCATCTATCAACAGAGGAATATTTTAGGTTCCATATT
>APFE031569735.1:19387-29636 GCA_000404065.3 Pinus taeda
GATGATGATGACCACGATGGTTAACATCAATTGAGACCAAAATTTGGTTTATTGGACCTAACGAAACAAACTATTTAGATTTATTTAAGATTTTATTCCTATGTTAAAAATCTTGGAGAGAAGCCTCCTGAGCTCACTATAATTATGACATCCTAGAAGGCTAGGAAGGCTAGTATTGCAACAAAGATTATGAAACTGAGATCGAATGTGGTTGTATGTGGGGCACTCTAAGAGGAAGTGATTTTCATCCTCGATGTTCATATTGTAACAGAGATGGTAGATCATTTCCATCCATGGTGTTTTAGGAACTACCCAACGACTCGTTTCACTATGGATCTCATGAGAGTTCGTTCTAATCTTGGCTATATTAATTTTCTTCTTTGAGCTAGTTAAAATAGAGATATACTTTTGATCTTCTAGGGTGGGGTTGATGACCTCCTTATAATATCTTAATTTTCTTTTAGCTGCTAAATCTTTCTCACACCACATTTTTTCTTTGAACTTAGAAGTAACAATATTTTTAATGTTATTAATGTTTTGTAATGCAACATTTTTGTCAATCTCCCAATGGTTTAACTAGGCCCTGGTGTCTTTATACCAACCTTGTTTAAGCCTTAGGTGGTTTCGACTGGAATTTAAAGCTAGCTTAAGAAGTCTATGGTCTCCTATGTTATTAAGTTTGTGTTTGCATAATAGAAGCATAGTCATAGCTAGGCTCTTGATAGGGGAAAGACCCACTTCTATAAGGAGAATAAGATAGGGTGTATTGCTTTTAATTTTGAGGTTATACATTATAAAACGCTTCTGGATTCAGCTGGAATTTAAAGCTAGCTTAGGAAGTCTATGGTCTCCTATGTTATTGAGTTTGTGCTTGTACAACAGAAGCCTAGTCATAGCTGGGCTCTCGATAGGGTAAAGACCCACTTCTATAAGGAGAATAGGATAGGGTGTATTGCTTCTAATTTTTAGGTTATATGTTATAAAACGCTTATAGATTTGCTCAATATTTCTCCTGGATTCTCTAGAGATGCTGCAACCCCAAAACTCACATCCATATAAGATAACAAGAGTGACTAAAGTTTCAAAGATGAACTTCTTTCTATCCAACATTACAAGGTTTACCGTTTTACAATTATTTTCAGGACCAAAATAAGCTTTCCACCCCCTATTAATCCTTTTCTCAATGTTATAGTTCCAGTTGAGCTTGTGATGAATATTAATTCCTAGGTACTTGTAAGACGACACTTCCTCCATGTTACTATTGTCATACATAAAATTAGCGTAAGCGTCCTTCTTGGATTTGATAATCATAACTTTTGTTTTGTCAGTGTTAATACCCATACCCATGGTAGAGCAGAAATCCTTAAGAAGTCGAAGTCTCTTATCAAGATGAGATGGGCACCTTGCGAGAAGAACAATATCGTTAGTATAGAGAAGAAGGATGATGACTATCCTAGCTAAGATCGTGCCAGCACATCCTGCTTCCTCTAAAAAAGCTTTTAGCTTGTCGATGTGAATGCCAAATAAGGTAGGGGAGAGGGGGAAAACTTGTTTAACTCCGATATTACACTTAATATCATTCGACGACCCTTCATTGCTCTTTAACTTGGTAATTACATTCTTTTATAACCTTATAGCGACTCTCAACTTGAAAGGTACCTTTGGCTCTTCTAATCTATTCCATAGGTTGTTTCTAGGAACTATATCGAAAGCCTTTCTAAAATCCACAAAGCAATAAAAGAGATTGAATTTATCATTGCGGCATTCCTCCACAATAATCCTAAGTGTAACGAGGCAGTTTGTTGTTGATTGTTTCTTTCTAAAGCATGCTTGGCCTTTAGCCCACTTACCTTCACTTTTAAGCCATATGCTCACTTCTTTTACAAAATAATACCATATAACATGGCTATAAGAGGGCTGATCATAATTGTCTGATAATTAGAGTGGCTATTTGTATCCCCACTTTTAAAAATAAGAATAATATTATAATATATTATTTTTAATTTTATTAAATTAAATTTTTAATACATGATACATTATAATTATTTAATTTATAATACAGATTTAGAATAATTATTTCATAGGGAAAAATCCATATAATAATCTTATATATTAATAATAACATTTTTTTGAAACATTTATATTTATTTTATATGATTGTTTAAAAAAAATCATAATTTAATTTTTATGCCACTTGTCTATGGTGTTTTAATTAATTAATTAAAAAAAAAAAAGTATATAATTGGAATGGAGTCAAATTTGAATATTTAATTTGTGTATGTATTAGTATAATTTTTTTCAAATATTTAATGGATATTAAATCTTTACCTTTTATTTAATAGTTATTGATAAAAAAATAGAAATTCGAAAGGTTTTATTTCAAAATAAATTATATTACACAAAAATCAACAATAACTTATATATATATATATATTTGCCAAGGTGTGTAGAAATACAAGGTTAACTTGTTATCCACATTTAACTAAGCACATTATTAAGGTTCTATGATATTTACATTATTCAAATTTCAAAATATGCACATTGTTAAATTTTATTACTTTTATGAGTTAGCCTTGCAGATTAACTACAAGTTACTCAACCCAGATGCTCTGAACCCTCCATAAATTTGATTCCACATGGTCGCTCTTCCCTCAAGATTGATGTCTCATCCACGATGGAGACCTGCTTTTGGATCACCACTAGATCAATAACAGGTGGAATTTGGGGCTAGATCAATGGTGGAGATTGTAGGGAGGAAGTTAGAGGGTGACTAACCTCCCCTCGTAAGTGTTTTGTTGCCTCATTGTGCATGTTCCTTGCTCTGGAACTCTTCTCTACAACTCCTTAAATGTTTAATCCTTTCTTTCGACCTCCATGATTTGGTTTCCCTCTGATTGGCGTCATGGTGTGCACAAACTTGTTTTCCAACCAACATTTTCACTGATGAGGTATTTTGTCAGCTACTAAACTCGAATTTTCACCCTACTCAATTTTGTGTTGATGAAAATTTGATGTTGTGGTTTATGTTACAGTAATGAAGACTTGTGGTCGTTCCCATTCCAAGGTTCAGTTGTCTGTATCGCTCAACTCTTCCCTTCATTACATTTCTCAGGTAAACAATTATTTCAGTTGCGTATGTGAGTTTTTTTTTAATTTGTAAGGGGCTTACCCATAGAGGTTCCCAACTCCTTTAATTTGTCCTTGTTTATTATTGGAGAGCTTTCTTCACAAGCTTCAGTAGGTCGTATGGGAAGTATGCCACATTACTCACTAAACAATTATTAGCTTCATAATCAATTATTTCAATTGTGTGTGTGTGTGTGTGTTTTAATTTGTAAGGGGTTTACCCACAGAGGTTCCCAACTCTTTTAATTTGTCCTTGTTTATTATAGCTAATATTTCCTCGCAAGCTTCGGCGTGTCATATGGGAAGTATTTTGCATTACTCACAAGAGTTCTGTCCCTTAGCCAAATGACCTCCAGGTGTGACTGTAATACCTAAGGTTGAAAAAACCCTGATTCCTTACATCAAGGGTGTATGTTGTGCTTTCTTTGCATTTATTGGTCTCGATCTCATTAGCTACCATAATTATCCAAGATATTTTACATTTGTGATGTTAGAATAATTGCATATAAAATAGTATAAAACAACCACATGTTCAAACTGTAAAGAAGAGGAAACATAAATATGACCATAAAATCACAAACACAAACACATTAGTAACAGAGTTCACCTAGTGTGGGTTACATCTCCAGTTCCTAGTGTCAAGAGTGGGGAGGTCACTTCATTAATGTTGCAAATGATGATGATGTACATGACGGTGTGTCTCTCCATCAGATGTTCTCCCTATAAGAACTCTCACTCAAAGGGGTATTCCTTCAACATCACAAGCTAATGAAATCTCTCATAATGTGGCAACAAGTATCCCTCATGATAATTATAATCAGGGATCTGTAGGTTTTAACCCTGTACAAAAATTACTTGCATACAAATTCTAAAACACAGAAAATAAATAATGCAACAACATAACACATAAAAAACATATACACAGAGATTCTCCCCTAGATCCCAAAACCGGGACTATCAGCTTGATTTTTCATTATGTTCCTTTCAATGTTTTAATACATATTTATACATGCTGAAGCATCCAATACCATGGACCAAAAACCGTCGCATCCAATAACATGGACCGAAAACCATCGCGTCCAAATACATGTGTGAAAATCATGCACAAAACCATAGGTGGGTCCACCCAACCTAACATAGGGTCCAAAACAAAAATTTTCCGGGGCACTGCCCTAGACCCCAGAAAGTGGGGTTATGGGTAAACCTCAAACCCCATGTGACCCTCCCCCTTTAACCCCTGGTTAATTACATGGGCTAGTCATGGAAATAATATAACACAACCCAACATTCTCCCACTTTTTGTTTTCTTTCCATAGGGGGCCACAAGAGAGCTTAGTCATTTTTCCAGCCCTAAAATGCCCATTGTCTCTCTACACCAAGAGAACTTCTCAAAGCTCATAGATTTTGTCAATGCATCTGCGGTATTCTTCAAAGTGTCCACCTTTATCAGCAACACCTTTTTGCCTTCTATCATATCCCTCATAAAATGATACTGAACATCAATGTGCTTTGTCCGTGAATGATATGCAGGGTTCTTTGCCAAGAAAATTTCACTTTGGCTGTCACAGTCTATCCTTATAACTTCCTACACTAACCCCATATTTGAACACAATCTCTACAACCAAACTACTTCCTTGCTTGCATGAGTGGCTGCCATGTAATCTGCCTCTGTAGTTGATGGTGCCACTACAGATTATTTCTTACTCATCTTGTTGACTGCACCTCCAAATAGGTTAAACACATACCCACTTGTAGATCTTCTCTGATCCAGATCTCCTGCCCAGTCTGCATCAATAAATCCACGAATATCCAACATTTTGTCCAATCCTGGTCTTCCTTGGTAGAACAAACCATAATCACTAGTGCCACGCAAATACCTGAAAACCCGCTTCAATGTTGTCCAATGCTCCTTTCCTAGTTTTGACATAAACCTGCTCAATACTCCCACTGCATGTGCAATGTATGGTCTAGTACAGACCGTTGCATACATCAGGCTACTGACTGCACTTGCATATGGAACACAGGACATTTCCTCTTCCTCTTCTTGTGCCTTGGGACATTGTTCAGTAGATATTCTCACACCTACTGGAATAGTAACCTTCACCGGTTTACTATCCTGCATATTAAACCTTTGTAGTATTGTCTCGACATACTTCCTCTGGTTTAACCATAGCTTCCTATTTGCTCGATCTCTTTTAATTTCCATGCCAAAAATATAGTTTGCAGCACCAAGATCTTTCATGTCGAAATTGGAGGACAATTGGGTCTTCAAATCCTGGATAATTTCTTTGTCATTGCTAGCCAGCAACATATCATCCACATACAAGACCAGATAAATAAAACGGTCACCAATTAATTTAAAATGCACGCAATGATCTGCTTTGCTTCTGGTGAAGCCAAGTCCCCGTATAAATGTATCAAATTTTTGATACCACATCCTTGGTGACTGTTTTAACCCATACAGAGACTTCTTTAACTTGCATACCAGTTCTTTCTTACCCTTCACCGCAAAGCCTTCAGGTTGCTTCATGTAGATTTCCTCTTCGAGATCTTGATGAAGAAATTTTGTCTTCACATCCATCTGTTCTACCTCAAAATCAAAAGTAGAAGCAACAGATAAAAGTAATCTAATAGAATTCACCTCGGTAACAGGAGAATAAATATCACTAAAATCAATTCCCGGCACTGGGGAATAACATTTTGCTACCAACCGAGCTTTGTATTTCTCCACTTTTCCTTTTGCATTTGTCTTCTTTTTGAACACCCATTTGCTGCCAATGGGTTTCCTTCCAGCCGACAACTCCACCAGATCCCAAGCCTCATTTTTGTGCAAAGATGCCATTTCATCAACCATTGCCTCTTTCCAGAGTTTTCCATCCTCTGAATCCACTGCTTCCTTCACAGTTATGGGATCATCATCAGTAACAGATAAAGCAAAATTTGAACAGAAAGTAGATGGAATATACCTTTCTGGCTACCTTCTTTCTCCAACTAATCTTCTCACAATGGGAGTTTGTGGCTTTTCATCTTCTGATTCCTCCACTGTGTTAGAGTCTGATTCTTCCTCCTTTAGCTCAAACTTTATCTTCTTAGGTTCCTTTGCTTGGACTTCATGTTTAATAACATCTTTCACCTCTCTAAACACCACATCTCGACTGTACACAACCTTCCTTGTTACTGGGTTCCAAAGCTTATAACCCTTTAAACCATCCTTATACCCAATAAAGATGCACTTTTCAGATTTACTATCCAACTTGGTTCATTTCTCCTTTAGAAAATATACATATGCATCACATCCAAATACCCTCAGATGTGAAAGAGAGGGTTTCTTACCAATCCATACCTCTTGAGGAGTCTTATCCTCCAACGCTGATGAAGGCGACTTGTTGACTAGGTAACATGGAGTATCCACCGCCTCTGCCCAGAATTCCTATCCTAACCCAGCACCACTGAGCATGATTCTCGCCCTTTCCATCAACATCTTGTTCATTCTTTCTACAACTCCATTTTGTTGAGGTGTATATGGAGTAGTCTTCTGGTGTGCTATACCACCCCTCTTACAAAATTCTTCAAATTCCTTGCTGCAAAACTCTCCACCATTATTTGTCATCAGCACCTTTATCTTCTCCTCTATTTGATTTTCCACGAGAGCCTTAAATTCTTTAAACATGTCAAAGGCTGCAGATTTCTTCTTAAGGAAATATATCCATGTATTCCTTGAGAAGTCATCTATAAATGATACATAGTACAAAGAGTTACCCAGTGATGGAACCTTCACATGTCCAAACACATCACTGTGCACAATTTCTAATATTTATTTTGCCGTCTTACTACCAGAGGGGAAACTCACCCGATTTTGCTTCCGATATACACAATTTTCACAGAAATCAAAATCCATAGAGCTATTACTCATACCTTCTACCATACCTTTACCATGAAGTATTCGAAGGCCCTTCTCTCCAATATATCCATGCTTTGGATGCCATAACATGGTATTCTCTCCAGAGACCACTAGATTTTCTGCTTCACTTTTAGGAACAACGGAACTGTTGCACCCATAAATAACAGTGCTACCTTTTATCTTGTACATAGTTCCAATTCGAACTCCCCGCATCCATACCGGTGCTCCCCAAACCATTTTGCAGGTATCCTTCTCGAACACTATTTTTACACCTGCATCATCCAACTTGCTTACATAAATCAAATTTCTAGCTAGTGCAGGAATATGTAGAACACCTGGAAGTGTTCTAACCCTTCCACCTCGCAACTTCAAATTTTTCTGCGACCAATGATTCTAGCGTTCCTATCATCCCCTAAGAAGACATCACCACCGTCGTATTTCTCATACTCGTAGAACCACTCTCTATGGGAAGTGAAGTGAAAGGATGCACCTGAGTCAATCAACCATGCCTCATGATCTACATGTGTACTTGAAGAAGCCAAGTACACATCCCCACCTCCATCTGAGGTGGTTTTCATCTCTACAGAAGGAGCATCATCAGATCCCTTTCCTTTGTTAGGAGCTTTAGATTTACAGTCCCTTTTGAAGTGCCCTTCCTTTCTGCATTTCCAGCACACCACCTTTACATGTTTTCCTGGAGATTTAGATCTCCCACTCGATGACTTATTTTTGTTTATGTTCTAGGACCGTCCTCGTATAGACAAGGCATAGTCATTCTAGCTCTCCATATTTTTCCATCTCATCTCCTCTGTCAGCAAGGATGAGACTATTTCATCAAAATGCAAGGAAGTTGCATTGCTACCTATTGCAATGACCAGACTATCCCACGAATCTAGTAGAGAACACAACAAATTGATGCACTTATCTTCATCTGAAATTTTAATATCAATAGTTGCTAACTAACTTACCACAATATTAAATGCGTTAAAATACTCTGTCACTGAGTCTCCATCTTTCATCCTCAGGTTATACAACTTCTTTTGCAGGAATAGTTTATTCACCAGAGACCTAGATTGGTACAAAGTCCCTAACTTGTCCCACAAAGCCTTCACCATAGCTTCCCCTGATACATTCATCAATACTGAATCTGAGACACACAATTGTATTGCGCTCTTTGCCTTCTGATCCAACTTTTTCCATTCTTCATCAGACACTCCCATTGGTTTAGTAGTCGGATATACCATGATCTAATGATTTTTATCCGCCAACAGATCCTCCATCTTAAGTTTCCACAACTCAAAACTCTGACCATTAAATTTCTCGATCTCTATCTTTCCACTGCTCGCCATATTCTTTCACCACCAGAATCGATCTCATAGATCTCCCACTGAACAGGATCTACCACAAGCCCGAGCGAAACCCCTCAGTAACAAAGGCGTCCCCTTGAAGCCAAAATTGCTCTGATACCAAATGTAGTTTTTAACCCCATACAAAAATTACCTACATACAAATTCTAAAACATAGAAAATAAACAATGCGAGAGCATAACACATAAAACACATATACACAGAGAGTTTCCCCTAGATCCTAAAACTGGGACTACCAACTTGATTTTTCAGTATGTTCCTTTCAATGTTATAATACATATTTATACACGTCAAAGAATCCAATACGATGGACCGAAAACCATCGCGTCCAAAAATATGTGTGAAAATCATGCACAAAACCATAGGTATATAGGAACCTACTAGCTTGATCTAAAATAATATACTGTGGGATATCAAAGTGTACCTAAACTGGCTCAAAAGGTAGCTTAGCAGTAGTTTCTGTTGTGATACTCTTGCTACAGGCTGCCAAAATGGCCATCTTATAGAATCTGTCGACGACCACGAAAATGCAGTCATTGCCATACTTAGTAGAAGGAAGGTCGAACATGTAATCCATGGAGATGGATTCCCAAGGCCGACTAGGAGTAGGCAGAGGAGTATATAGGCCTTACTTCTTAATGGTTGATTTAGAAATGGTGCAACCAGTGTTGGATCTGATGTACTTCCTAACATCCTATCAGAGATTTAGCCCATAAAAATACTTCTGCAACAAAACCACTATTTTCTATACCCTGAAATGTCCAACGACTTGATTGTAGTGTGCCTCCCAAATCATCTTGGCACGCTCACTTGAAGGAACACAAAGGTATCCCAGGTGGCATAATAGTGCATCCTGGAGGTGAAAATTTAGAACTTACTTGCCTTCCAGGAGCGTCTGGTATGTGTTACCAAATTCTAAATTGCTCTTGTAAAGATGCAACCACCTCACAATCTCATGCCCATAATATTCAAGCACAGTGGTCAGCGCCATGACTGGCGGTCAGCTAAGGAAATCTGCAACATTGTTGGTTCTTCCCTTCTTATATTTAATGTTCAAATGGAATTGTTTCAGGTATGTGGACCATTTCTGATGGTGGTCATTCTGCAACTTCCCTTGTGTTTGTATGAACCACAGGGGTTGGTGGTCTGTGTGGATGATTATTTCCTTCCACAGAATGTAATGCTTCCATTGTCTGTAAGATTGCACAACGGAATACATCTCTTTGTCATAGGAGGATACTTTTGGACTGTGTTTGAAAGTGTCTCACTATGATATGCCACGAGAAGCCCCTGCTGAGTAAGAAATACACCAATAGCATAGTCGAAGGCATCTGCCTCAATCTCAAATAGTTGTTGCAGTTCTGGTAATGTGAGCAATAGTGCAAAGCAGAGGTGATGCTTTACCTTGACGAATGCCTTCTGTTGGGATTCAGACCAAAAGAACTTTTCTTTCTCTCCTCCCTTAGTGACTTGACTCAAGGGCCAAGTGATATGAGAGAACCACAACATGAACATGCAATAGAAGTTGGCAAGGCCCCATAATGTTGCAAAGCTCTATTAAAGTGGTTGGGGTTGACCAATCCCAAATGACTTGTATATTGGCTGGGTCCACATGCACACCCCACTCATCAATAATATATGCCAAATATTGAACCTGGGTCATACCAAAAGTGCATTTATCCAAATTATCACACAACTTGTGTTGTCGCAGGGTTTGGAGTACTTATCAAATATGGTGGAGGTTATCTTCCTAACTCTAGATGAAGATCAAAATGTCATCCGAATATACCACCACAAATGAGTTCGTGAAGAGTTGTAAGATGTCGTCCATCAACATCATGAAGGTAGCGGGGGA
>APFE031569737.1:663-18468 GCA_000404065.3 Pinus taeda
TACACACCTTTTTTCACTTTGTAGGAGCTTGATATTGCCTCTGATGTATCTCTGTAATTTCGGATCATCCAGTTCTGAAATCGCAACCTGCGGTAGCCCTCTGTGTCCTCTTTCCAATGCCACCAGTCTTCCCCCAGTTGGATTATCCAATGAAGCGTTATACCAAATCTCCCACAGTGACCTGATTATAGGCTAATTCAATAGAGCGAACTTGTACGACATGCCACGTGTCCCCGTTTTGACCTTTGGCTCTGAAAATTATATACGTCAAACTACAGTCCGTCCTCTTTCTGTACCTTCTTACAAAATTTCAATCTGATTCTTAGAGAGAACGTTATGACGATTTTTCCCAGGTCACCTGTTTTGAATGTAATTCAGGATTCTGCAAAAGGAACAACTTCCTCAGATCATATCTCCGAAAATATAGCCCGACACACTCTGAAATTTGGACCTAAGATTCAGTGCGATGTTGTCTCAAATGGGTTTTTTCTTTAGCTTCTGAAACGTCACAGAAAAAAAGGTATAGAGAAAATTCCATGATGACCTATTTGGAGCAACGAAACCCTGAAATCCAAAGCTCTAATACCAAATGTTATGAAACTAGCTCAAGAAAAGATAGAAAAGATAGATCAACGCCTTAGAATTTAGCCTCTTTGAGGGGGCAACCTCCTTTACATTACATAAATGAACAATTCTTGGATGATTCGAATGAAAAAACCTCCTTTCTATATATAGGAGTCTAAGGAGTCACAATATAACCCAACTGACCTAACAACAATAATATAAAGCCACAAAAATAACAATAGAGGGATTCTATGGGGCGCAGTAATAACAATATGGGGACAATAGCAGCACAACAATATTAATAATGGGTACAAGTACAATAGTAATGGGGTAACCACTAGTATTATAGGGACCCAACAATTATGTTTTCTAACTGCTCATTGTCTATATTATTAGCAATCTTTTCGATCCGTTGGACTAAGCAATATAGGCATTCCTGCACATAAGTCTGTAATACCTTTTAAGATCTCATTTTCAGATCAAGGATAAGGTTTTTGTTGCAATTTTTGACCTTGATAATAAAATTGCTGACCCTGCTGTTGCAGGGGTTGACCTTGTTGCTGTAAGGGTTGGCCTTGTTGATACAAGGGTTGGTTTTGCTGCTGCAAGGGTTTCCCTTACTGTTGCAATGACTCTTGATAAAGCCCTTGTTGCACATAAGGCCCTTGGTGTACATATGGTTGCTGTTGTTGGAAAGTTCCTTGTGGAATTTGTTGAGTTCTAAGTTGCTACTGATAGGTTATAGCTTGAAATTGACGAGATGCCCCAAACGAGTGATTTGAACTAGGTTGCATTTGGGGTCCTGCCTATTGAGTAAAGGGTGGATTTTGAAGTTGTGTTGAGACATACAGAGGGTACGGTTTCTTGTAGGGTATCTAGGCTGAAAGAGGCTATTGATATGGGATTTGACTTGATCCAGATGGAATAGATGATCTAGTAGGATAAGGTACACTATCAACATTTTGACTAACTTTGGTAGGGTGAGTTTAAGATCCTCTCACATAAGTTCCACCCGAAACAGGAGGTACGTATGGAGGATTCGGTTGTTTCCCCACATGTGGTGGGATAGGTGATGGCACAGATCAAAACTCCTACTGGTAGTGATAGGGTGTAATAGAGCAACCTGCCATCAACACAGACATACAGTGTAGCAAAACACACTAGCCCTAAAAATTAGGTTTTTAGTCAACCTTCTTCATAATGAATATAGGGAAGTTTTCCTTTGATTATTCAAGGAGGTTTTCTTCTGTATATCGTGATGGATATGCTGCACAATTGTCAATGTTTTGGCACTTTGGATATGGAATAGGAAGTGAAGATGAGGTGTGACAAAATACTATGTAATAGTTCACTAGGGACCAGGTTCAACATAAATTTCCTCACCTCATGGAGGCTTTGCATGCAATGGGGACCATTGATTCGTAAGGAGGGAGGAATGATCCAGGTGGATATTGGTGGTCACCCACCTATTCCACTTAGACCTCTAGTCAGTTTCATTTGTTTCATTGTTTATTTCAACATTTACTATTTTTAGAAGTTTTTTGGGTCGTGATATTCCGGAGCAGTTTTGACCACCTAAATGGTGTTTTTTTGAGGTCCACAGCAGGCCCTCAGCCATAGGAAGACTTCTGTCACAAATTCGATAGCACTCAAAGAGACCATTCTAACAAGGTATCATACGTTTTAAACGAAGATAATATGACCAAGTTATGACCCCGTGAAGTCGGCTCCCCAACTAACCCTAATGTGGCCCACAAACTCTTGGCGTCCCATCTCCTAGGGTTAGGGTTTTGGTTGTTTATGTTTTTCCCTTGTTGTTCAGTAATAAATAGGCCCTTGAGCCACATTATACCACTTGTTAGATGCATGTAGCTACCACATCTCTTCTCAGAGATAAGCTATCATCGCCCGAGCAAGTTTATTTCCATTATCTTTGTAAGCATATTTCAATATTCTAATATTAATGAAATGAAGTGCTATTTCTGTTGTGTCTCTATATTTATGGTTATATCTATAATTTGTTACGTTCCTATTTAAATTCGAATCAATATCACAAAAAGGTAGATAAACGACTTGAAAATTATCCTCTTCATGGGGGAAACCTCCTTTACATTACATAAATGAAAAATTCATGGATGATTCAAATGACAAGACCTCCTTGGTATATATAGGAGTCTAAGGGGTCACAATATAATCATAGCCTACATAACAATAATAATGTAAGGGCACAACAATAACAATAGGGGGCTACCCTAACAATACAAATAAGGGGAATACACTAGTATTATAGGGAATTAAGATGCCCCTCTCCTTGAAAGAAGTGTTGTCCTCATGAACGCTTGATTAGTTCTAGATGCTTCTCTATAAAATTGTCATCTTCCCATGTGGAATATTCAACAAGCAATTTCTTCCACTTAATGATATGATCTAAAATTAATCGATTCCATATTTTTCGGGTTCTTGTTTTTGTGACTGCTTAAGGCTCAAATATGATTTTCCTTCTTCGTCAAGTTATCACAACATTATATGAACTGGGATCTTGTCATTGATAACCTTCTTTAAGCATGAAACATGGAAATCTAGGTGTACTCAGGAAGATGTAGGAAAATTCAATTTATATGCGATAGTACCAATATTTTGCAGTACCCTGTAGGGACCATAATACTTGGGTGATAATTTATTATCCTTCTTAGCTTTATTAAGGGGCATTTGTTTTTATGGTTGTATCCGTAAAAATACCAAGTCACCTACATAAAAAATTCTTTCATTGCGATGTTGATATGCTAATTGTTTCATTCAATTCTTTGCTAGAGTGAGTTTATCCTTTAAGAGTTGGAGAACTTGTTGTTTATTCTTAATGTGATCTTCCACTTATTGAACCTTAGAATTTTCTCTTAAATATGATGTGATGGATGGTGCATGATATCCAGAAAGTGCCATAAATGGGGTAATTTTTGCTGCAGTATGGAAGGAAGTGTTATAACACCATTCAACTAGAGGTAACCACTTAAACCATTGTGTTTGTTTATCATATACAAAGCAATGAATATATACTTCCAAACATTTGTTCACTATTTCCATTTTCCCATTATATTGAGGATGATAATATGAGCCATGAGATAATTGAATACCAAGACATAAAATAATAATGTCCAAATTTTTCTGGTGAAAATGGGATCTCTGTCACTTACAATAATCTTTGGGCTTCCATGTAGCTTTTGAATTTCTTCCATAACTGCAATGGCCAATGTAATGGATTTAAAAGGATGAGATAATGCACAAAAGTGTGCATAATTGGTAAGCCTATCAATTACCACCATGATGACACTCTTTCCTTCAGACTTGGGTAAAACTGTGATAAAGTCCATTGAGAACTTATCCCATTGCTAACTTGGAATGGCTAAAGGCTGTAACAAACTTTTGAATATCAGGTTTAAGGCCATCCCAAAAAAATTCCTTCTTGACCCTATGGTAAGTTTTTAAAAATCCTGAGTGCCCTCCTAAGAGGGAGGTGTGCAATTCAAAGAGAATCTTTTGCTTGATTTGGGAATTCTTACAAATATATAAGTGATATGTGTACCATAAGGAATACTTTTTCCAGCTAAATGTCTTAGATGTACTGGGATCTTGCTGCAGCTTTTGAATGAGTGTCCACACATCTTATTCATTCTTCCATTCATCCCTTGCTTCGGTTATCCAATCAAGTTGGATAATAGAAATGGCTCAAAGAAATTCTTCCACATCCTAATCCTTTCTCGATAGTGTATTTGCAACAAAAGTTTGCTTCCCCTTTTTTTAGATGATTTCAAAGTCATAACCCAACATCTTTGTGACACATTTTTACTACTCTTCTAAAGATAATCTTATTTCCAAAAAATCTTTAAGACTATCATGATCTGTTTTTACCTTGAAGTGTCTTCCCATTAAGTAAGGCCATCATTTCTTTAGTGTATGTAGTATTGCCAACATTTCCGTCTGATAAATAGGTTTGTGTAAATACTTTCAATTGATTGGATGACTTTCAAAATCAATGGGTCTTCCTTCTTGCATTAAGAAACACCAATTCCACTTCTTGAGGCATCACATTCTACAATAAAGGTTTTTATGATGTATGGCGTTTCTAAGGCTAGTGCTTGGTACATTGCATCTTTAATATGTTGAAAGGCCTTAGTTACTTCTAGAGTCCAAGAAAATTCATCGTTATTCAGTATTGTTGTTAGAGGTACTGTTGTTCTCCCATAATTCTTAATAAAATTGTGATAATACCCTGTCAACCCAAGAAATCCTCTAGGATGCTTTATGGTTGTGGGGATTTTCCATTCCTTAATGGATTTAAATTTGTTAGGGTCTACCTTAACACCTTCATGAGATACAATATGACCCAAATATTCCACATCATGTACTCCAAAGAAACATTTGGAGGTTTTTGCATATAATTGTTTCTCCTCCAATAGTTTGAGCACCCTGTCAACATGTTGAAAATGATCCTTCCAAGATTTGTTGTAGATTAGTATATCATCAAAAAATACTAACACAATTTTTTAAGGGTGGGTTTGAAAATAGAATTCATCAAACATTGAAATGTGGAGGGTGCATTAATAAGGCCAATTCATAATGAACCTCATGATTTTTGAATGATGTTTTCGGAATGTCTTCAGTCTTCATTCTAATTTGATGATATCCTGAATGAAGATCCAACTTGGTGAAGTAAATTTTTCCATGTACTTCATCCAAAAATCCATTAATGACAACCGACAGGGATGGGAAATTTATCTTTAATAGCACGCGTGTTGAGATCACTATAATCTAGACACATATGTCATGGTACATCCTTCTTGTGCATTGATACTACTAGAGCACAGGAAGAAGTTTTACTAGGTTGAATTATACCAACTTCTAGAATTTCTGCAACCTTACATTCAATTTCACTTTTTTGGGCATATGTATATCTGTAAGGTCTGATGTTTGGAGCAAAACTTCATGGAATAAAATGAATAGCATAATCATGATCTCGAATAGGCGGGAGGACTTTGGGAGTAGCAAATACTTTGGAATAATTATCTAAGACCTTTTGGAGATTTGAAGAAATAGATGATTTCGATGTTTGAACCTCTAGTGAGCATAACCGTGCAATTATGCCATGTTGTTATTTATTCATAAGATTTGTCATGACATTAGAGCTAATTATCTTTCATATTTTCCTTGTGATACCCCTTAATTAAACTTCCTTTCCTTCCCAAAAAAATTTAAGAAAATTTCTTGAAAATTAGAAGCTATTGTCCCCAAATATTGTAACTATTGGACTCCTAGTACAACATCAATACCACCCATTGAAATGGGAAGTATTGGACTATTCAATACATATTACCCCATGGTTAGCTTGATATTATGGCACTTTCAAGAGAACTTTATAGTTCCTCCATTTGCAACCATCACTTGACACTATGGTGCTAGATATAGGAAGAAATTCAATTCCTTGGCTATTTTGCGATGAATAAAATTATTGCTACTACCATAATCAATAAACACTATTAACTTTTTCTTATTGATATATCCTTATATCTTAAGAGTTTGAGTGGTAATTCATTCCAATGAATTACAAGATATGGTTGGATTCATTTCTTATTTCTTTAAGGTTGGTTCCTAGTGTATATCTTCCTCTTTTGATGTTTCTCATTCCTTTTTGTCCTCCTCTTCACAATCTATGTGAATAATTTATTCTCAGCACACTTATGAACTTTAGTGTATTTTCTATCACAACTATAACAAAGCCATTTTGCTATTTTTTCCTCCAATTTTTGTGGTGTCAGCCTTGTAGGTTGTGGAAGGATAGGAGCAACAACACTTCCATCCTTGTAGTTGTGAGTGGTAGACTTCCTTGTTGCCATAATTTTTCTTTCAAATTTTCTTGCCACTCTGAATACCTTCTCAATGAATAAGGTTCCCAAAGGCAAACCTCATGTTGGATGTTATCCTTCAATGTCCCTATGAAGACATCAATCTTATGCTGCTTTGGAATATCAGTTACCATGACATTCAATTTTTTGAAGTCCTCGATGTGTGTTAGGTCCCTATACTACTATATTGTAACCCCTTATTGTTATTAGTGCAACCCCATTATTATATTGTTGTGCCGATTTAGTACCCATACGGTTATTATTGTGCCCCATAGAAGGGCAAGCAAACTTATAACATTGAGCATGCAAGCACACACGACCTCACTCTCTCGGGTCTTCACAACACCATCGCCTTATAGCTCCAAGTTCTTTTGAAGTTCAGAAACTGTCCTCATACAAGTGGCCCAACAGGCTTCATATTAATTCAAATAAAAATTTACAGAGCTTTGCAAGTTACAATCAGAGATCAAAGAAGCACTCCCTTAAGCACTCTAGGCTTCTCATGGAGAGATATCTTACTTATAACCTTACCAAATATTCTACTCTATTCTGTGACATGAATAAAGGTGGAAATAATTGAGGGGCCTATCAGCATTTTCTGATCCGACGGTGTCTACTCAACTTTTCCTTTTACAAAAGAAAAGACTACCAAGGTCCTTTCGGACTCCTATCAGAATCATAATCTTCCTCAGATGATTCTTGTCTATCTAAAGTAGTTTTTTCCAATATCTTTAGATATTCGTAGTCCACCATATTTGCGTATTCTTCATCCCAATTGATGTTATATGGGTCTTGGGCATCTTGGTACATGTCTTGAAAAGTGGAATCTTCAGCTTTACCTTTTCCTTTTTGATCTGTTGTTACTATTCATTTACCTTTTGGAGATGCTCTTCTTATTGAAGTTTGTCCCTTATCTGTATTTATCTTTATCCTATGGATATTCTCTTACTGTGGAGAGAACATCAAATCTCACTTGGCCCACTTGTTGACAAAAGGGATGGGACTAATTTCTATGTCAAGAAAAGAATCTTTAAATACTTTTCCGGAAGCAGGTGAAGGCTAGACTTCCAGCTCAATTCCATCTAGAACCTCCCACTTAAAAATCTGAAACATATTAGTGGAAGTCTCTATTGCATGTTGAATCCATAATTGAAAATTTTCATTGATGTAAGCTTTTTCTTTCCATTTGATTTCAAAGATTATAGATGTACAAATTTTGTTCGAAAGCATTAGTCTGACAATTTGAACTACGTAATTATTCCAGTTTCCTACAACAACACTAATTGTGATTAGTTCCTTTTGATTGATTACAAATTTTAAAGCTTTTGGATCTCCTTGTAGTTCATCAATATACTGTATGGCCTGCTTCTTCTCCACTAATTTTAATTTTAAAATTCTTTGAACCAGAGAACTAATTGTTTCGAAAGTTCTTATTTATCTGCAAACTTGTTGCCTCCTGTGGTTTCATAACAAAATACTTGTGCAAACATATTTGGGGAGATGCTTTCTCTTAGTCTTATGTTCTGATAATCCCAGGGTGATGAAAACGTTCTTAAATATTGTAATGTCTTTTGGATACATTAGGAAGTTCTAACGGATAGCTTCTTTCTGCAAAATCCTTCTTTAATTTCCCAATCAGCAAAATTTTCAAAAATCTCATATTGGGGAAACATGTCAGTGGATGCATAATTTTCATCAAATCTTTATAGGAACGCTACTTCAAGTTCTTCAAAAATATTTGGAATCCGTAGAGACCAAATATATCTTTCAATCTCTTCTTTGACTTGTATAGTTTCCAAATATAACATTTGTGCTCGAGTGTAAATATTTAGAGAAAAATCTATTCCTCCAATCAACTAATAATAGTTCAAGATTTTGAGGATCCAAAGCATGTGTTCTATAAATTGGCATGACCAACGATCAGATAAGCTTTTAAAATAAAGTTTAACTTTCATATTGGGTAAAGGATATACCTTTACCAGATCAACATCTAAACCTAATGTTATGCCAAAATTTCTTGACTGCAATGCTTGGCACTTCTGGATCCATTGATTTCTTAGCAGTCTTAGTCCCAAAATCTTCTTTATTTCTTCAGTCACTTGGCTAACATGACCTTCTAGGACTTTGAATCTATGTACAAATGTACTAAAATCATCATTTTGTGGCTCCTTCCTTGGTATAGTAAAGAGTTCTTTATTCATATCTCTTGTCAAGGAATCAACTAAGAAATTAGAATTTCCTGGAACCCATTCAATGTCAAATTCAAACTGTTGAAACCATATCTGCCATGAAAGTAGCCTTCCTCGAGCAAGCTGTCTTGAGATTTTAGTAGACAGAAAATATTTGAAATTCATTGAATCTGTTCTAATCAAGAACTTCGCTGGTGCTAGATATAATTCAAAACACTGAATTCCATTAAAAATGGCTAAGGTTTCCTTTTTTACAATAAAATAATTCTTTTGATGTGGAGAGAACTCACCAGTTTCATATGCACATAATTTTTCTTCTTCATTCTCCCTCTTCTAAAAAACAATAGCTCCCCAAAAACTATCAGAAGCGTTTGTTTGTAATATCAGAAGACCATCACCTGGTTGTTGTAGCTTTGGTAGCTGTTGGCATTCTGATTTAAGTTCTTTGATGACTGTAGTTGCTTCTGTAGATCATCCTCCTTTTAAATGCTGCCTGATAGACGTTGTTTTTTCACATAGCCTGGGGATATATCTGTGAACATAGTTTAAGACACCCAAAAACTACTTAATGGCTTTCGTGTCTTTTAACTCATCAGGAAATAGAGACAGTTTGGTTAAAACGCGGGACTACATTTGAATTTATCCATCTACTACATTGATCCCCAAAAAATCAATACTGTCTTGGAAAATAACCATTTTATTTTTAGATAATACGATACCATGATTTTGAACTTCATGCAAGAAGATTTCCAAATGCTTCAAATGTGTTTTTAGATCAGGACTATGTATAAGTATATCATCCATATATGTGGCTATAAAATCATACTTACCAAAAATATAGTCCATTCTTCTTTGAAAAAAATGTAGGCACATTTTTCAGTCCAAATGGTACCAACATCCATTGATAAAAGCCAGTTGGGCAAGTGAAGGCAGTTTTATGCCAAACTTATTCTTGGATTTGAATCTGATAGTATCCAGAATTCATATCAAACTTGCTGAATACTTTGTTGTTTTGAATCTTTTGCATAATTGTTTCTGGCATGGGCAGAGGGTAATGGAAACTCTGAGTAATATCATTTAGGGGTTTATAATTTATTACCATTCAAGCCTATCCTCTAACAATTTCTGAGTGATTCCTTTTTTGACATGATGTGTTGTGAAAATTCTGAGGCGATCTCATCTTGCGAGCTATCGAAAGTTTCTTCTGTGATTTCTTTATCACTGTCTTCATATTCTTCATTGTAATGTAGCTCTTCTGAAAAATCTTCATCATCAGAACAATATTTACAAATGTTCATTTTTTGTACACAATCGACATCTGTTTTTGCATCTGAAGCCTCTGTTAAAATATATACATCAGAGACGTCATATTTAGACTCAACAATAAACCAATCGTCCTTAAATTCCTTGATTTCAAAACAAGCTTTTAACTTAATAGAGGAGGTATTAGGACACTTTCTAGCAAAATGACCTTGTTTACAAATGAAACAACTATTGTTGTCTCTTGGTCTACTTCTTTTCTTCAAAAATTTGAATTTTTAGAATGGCTTGTTGGGATTAGAAATTCTCTTGGGTTTGAAATTTCTATATTTTATGGTTTTCTTTTTCTTTTTAAATGGTGTCCATGGTAACACTGCTCGACAGACATCTGAACTAGGTGTAATATCATGTGCCTTTTTCTGCCAACTTAAATATTTAACCTT
The DNA here is from genome assembly GCA_000404065.3 of Pinus taeda. Classification (NCBI taxonomy): domain Eukaryota; kingdom Viridiplantae; phylum Streptophyta; class Pinopsida; order Pinales; family Pinaceae; genus Pinus; species Pinus taeda. The sequence goes on from APFE031569737.1 coordinate 11,017, forward strand.
TTCAGTGCACCTCAACATAAGATCAACCTAATAAATTTGATCTATCTTTTTGGCTTGTACCTCTAGATCTTTTATTATGAGATCTTCTAGATTCCCTGGAAGCTTGGAAATAAATGATTTTTTTTTAGCAATGTCATTGGATAAATTTTCTTTAAAGACTCTAGCCATAAAATATTTACCAGATTAGTCAAGATATTTCAAATCTTTTAATTCCATGTGGCTTAAGTTTGTTATAAGCTATTTTTTCTCATCTACAGGTTCTGGAGAAAACTGAGTTTTCAACAAGAGTTCTTTTGTTTCAAGTCCTACTTCCATGACTGCTCTACATTCCTCGTTGGATGGTCCCATCCACCAATCATATACTATTCCTATCATTCTTTTATTAGCAAGGACCATGATGGAAACATTATCCGGTTTTGTCATTGTTAACACCCAGGTTGTTCTCTTTGACTCCTAAGAGAATACGGCCGGGGTAACCACTAACCAATCTTTGGGCTACAGCTTCTAGCCCAGCTGTAACCAGAGAGGGCTCTCTCTATTAGGTTTGTCACTGCTTTTAGTGAAGTTTTTAGGCTAGTTATGAAGTTAGTTTTTTGGTTGTTTTTGTGTTTGGTTGGGAGGATGCTTCTGATAGCTTGTAATGTCTGTTTTCAGGTGAAACTAATCCATTGGGCAATGGGGTCTTGGACTATTGTTCCCTTGAGGTATTGATTGAAGGGTGGAGGTAAATGCAGGGCCTGTATGTATCCTATGAAACAAAATATAAAGATTGAGAGCGGAATGGAAGCAACTTAGCAAAAGCAATGGAGAATTTTTTACTTAAGCTGACTGGTGTGAAAGAGGTCTGTTATCTGGGAGCAATTTCTTGAATTCCTGGAATAACATGCTCTAGTGATGATACAGTATTTAAGGCAGCACTGATGAATTACTCTTTAAATACCATAACTGAAGAAAACACATAAAAACAGCTAGGATTGAACTCAGGGTAACCAAAGATTAAATCCTGGGTTATTCTTTTTCCTGGCTATTCAGAGATTGAATATACGTGAGAAACATGAGAGATACAAGAAACTATGGCAAATATAACTGAAACAGAAAGGAATAAGGAAACTTATTGAGCCATGGAATACACAGGAATCCTGCAACTTTGAGCCACACACCAGCAAGTTATCATGAGAGACAATGTCTGAAGAAATCCCATTGTTCCTTGTATTAGCTGTCTGAATCTTTACAATATGAGAATAACAGAAGAGAAAATGAGAGCTTCTTTACATCCGGAGTCCAACCCCTCTAAACAAACGCGAGGGGGAATATATAGATGTTTCATACAGAAATATCTCAGGTATTGAATCATCTGAGAGGAAAATATCTCTTACACTCGTACAAGGAGAGTAGATGAGAAGTAATTGCAAATATAAATGACTCTTAAAAGCTATTTACTCCTGTCAGGATAAATTTTTGACCTTTGGGCACTGCGGAGTCAGCTGTGTGGCTTTATCATAAATGTATAATGAAGTGCTCTGCCACTCTGATTTTTTGTATCTTCTTGGCCCTGCCCCCCGTACTTGCTGATGTTGCTGCTGATGTTGAGTTCCTGTGCTGAGTTGGCTCAGCGTCTTCATATTTTCTGTTTATGGCCTTTACTTATCTGTATGCGTAGTATAAACCTTTTACCGAAAAGATTTAATCCTCTCAACTTTGGTTTAAAAGTAACTTTATCAAATCTTGCCATGTATCTGGAGGAGGAAGCTGATGCCTCAAATTGACCCTAAGGTCTCATCAGCCTTTGTGTACTTGTAGAAATTGGGGGGCTCATCAAACAGATGTGTTACTTCATTTCTAATAAAAAACAAATTATCTAACTTTTCAAAAAGAATTTTCCCTGTTACTGGGCCTGCTGAAGATGTTCCAGGTGTCTCAGCAATCTGAATTGCTGCAAAAGCACTTACCCTCTTGATGTATTTTTCATGAGAGAGTAATTTTCCTGATTCTAGCAAGTTGGGGAGCCCTTTGTCCTGCAGGGCCGAGAACCTATTTTGAAATTTGTTTATATCTGCCTGCATATCTTGAATTCTCCTGTCTAGAGTTTGGATCAAGTTTTTCATTGTTGTGGCTCTTTTGATGAGAGAAATGGTTTCTGTCCTATTGCCAATTCCCATTTTTACCAGCTGGGAACTTGTCCTGTAGTTGAGAACTTCAATCATTCTGGGGGCAAGGTCTGCCATGTTACCTAGGGAGTTTCTTGCTATGTGTAATTCTTTCCTTGCCCTTCCAATGAGTCCCACTTGCTCATATATGGCATCAATGTACTCCCATTGGTTGGTTATTGACTGTCCAATGGCAGTCCAAATTACTTGTTTAAGCTCTGCTGTAACCTTCTCAAAATTGAGTTCTTTTTCTAGCTCTGCAATTGTTTTCTTCAGAGCTTTTACTTCTCTCTCCTTCTCAGCCACATTTTGCTTAGACTTATCATATTTTTCATTTATCTTTGCTAAGCTTTCCTTGGCTTGATTGATTTCTGACATTTGGGATTCTAGCACCTGGATTTCTTGCCTTAGTTTCTGCATGTCCAGGCTCTCGACCTGCTCTGTTGTTGGTGCTGTAGTGGCTGGTGCTGTGGTGCTAGGAGCATCTTGCTGTGCCTGATGTTTAGGAGGGGTAGTATCTTGAGGGGTCTCCTCAAGGTCTATTGATTCTGTGGGTGGCTTTGAAGATTGCCCTGTCTCACTCCTTTGTAATGCTGCTTCTAAAGTTGTCTCAGTGTCTTGCAGCTTTTACTGTGTGTCTATCAGCTCTTTATATAATGTCATTAATAATGCAGTGACATCCTTTTCTTGCCTCTGCTGGGAAACTTCATCTGTTTGTGGATGTAGAGTTGGGGGGATTTTCATTTTCTTCTTGATTGCAGCTATATCTGCATCCCTTAGTTTAAGGACCTGCTGTATTGCCTTAACGTCATTGGGATCATGCCCAAACTCTATAATTATCTCCTCCAATGCCTTGATTCTATTGTCTTTAGCTTGAGAGGATGCCCTCTCCAACTCAAGATGTGCTGCAGTGTTGTTTAAACTATTTTGCAGCCTGTAATTTATCAAGGTCTTATCTGCCAGAGTGGCATAAACCATCTCACCCGTCTACTTGTGGAGCTCGATCTGGTCCATGGGGTGGATGTCCTTTGAAAGGACTTCTAAGTTTGTCCTTATATAATCTGCAGCTGTTTGAGGTTGCTGCACCGTAGGGGAAAAATGGCTCATAGTCATTTTGCCTTCTTGCACATCAAAGGCAGCCATTAGCCTTTGTTGGTTTGCAGGGGCCATATTTAACAAATGATTATAGAGCCGAATTTTTATTGGCTCACTCCTTTTGGCCTCTTTAAATTGCTCCTTTATGCCTGCAGCCGTGTTCTGCTGTTGTCTTGAGGAGTTGACCTCCCCTAGTGCTGCTTTATCCTGCTCTTGATGCAATGAGCTGGCAGAAGTCTCCAGGCTGTGCATTTCCTCTTCTGAAAAAGGGTTGAGCCTTTGCCTTTTGTCTGATGTTTCTGTGAGGGGTGTTTCGCTCTCCCTCTTTCTGCTAGTGTCCTCCCTTTGAGGGGTTTGGAGGACAGAGGAGTCTACCCTAGAATCCTGTCTAGGAGGCGCCATATTGGTTGCTCTTTCTTGAGTGGCTGCCTGGCCTTCTGCTTTTTGTTTTTCTTGATCTTGATGATCTGTTTGCTGCTGTTGTTGCTGGGGTTGCTGTTGTCGGCCCTATTGGCCCTGTTGGCCCAGTTCTTCTTCCATTTCTTTGTCTTTCCCCTTGCCCTGTCCCTGATCTGAAGTCTGTGCTGCCCCTTGTTGTGTTGCAGAGGAGGAAGCAGGTGCTGTTGTGTGAGGACTTGGTAGAGCAGGCACCTGAGAAGGACACTCCAAGTCAGCCATTTTCAACAAATGTCTTCTAGCCCTCTCAACTAGCTCTTCCTGAGATACAGGCTCTACTAAGGTGTTTTTCTTCCATTTTGGTTAGTTGGCATGTCTTGATATATGGAGCTTGCTCTCATGCTCATAGCTAGAGATTTTGTATTTCAATCTTCTCAAAGATATAAAGCCATTTGGGTCATAGGGCTTCCAAAGGAAACTGAGTGTTAGGCCAAGGCCTTCCAGCATCCTATCTGCCTCCTTCCATCCTTCTCTTTTGTTTAAAACAAAATGACCAAGCTGGTTTTTAACTTTTAGTTGTGCCTTCTTGCCTTTCCCTACAAAATGGATCTGATCGGCATTGCCGAATTGTCTGAAATACTCCAGGGCAAAGAGCCTCATGGGCACAAATCTGGGTAGCCTGAATGGGCGCAGCTCATACCCATATATCCTAATCACAGTGTGATGTTGGTAAAAATACCAGTCTCCTATGCTGTAGGCAGTGGACAATTGCAGAATCCTCTGCATTTCATCAGAGAGTCTTGGAGGAGGTTTTGTCATGAGCAAAGATAAGGCTGGATGAATGAACAAATCTATGAACTCACAATATGTATAAGGCGAATATGCACGCACATGGAAAACTGAGCTCCAATACACCACTGATCTTGGGTTTCCTGCTGCATCAGTTCTCTTGATTTCAAAAGAGAACTTTTCATGTTGGTGATAAAGAATAAGATGATAAAATATATGAAGTGTATCTGAACACCCTTTCTCTGGATAAGTGCAAGAATTGCTCATGTATTTTGTCAGAGATGTATGTGGCATAGTCATAGCAGATAGGGGCCTTACCAGGGGTAAACATTGTCATCATGACCAACACAGTTTCCTCTATAAACTCCATTGATTTATACCCTAGTACTGAGCTTACCATATGGGCCAGGTCCAGTCCAAGTTGATTTAGGTATCCATCAAAGATGGGAGGATGCAGCACTGTGTCCGACTTGCTAATAAACAGTTGATTTAATTTCAAGATCTCTGCCTCTGTGAGTATCTTGGTCCCTTGGTTGATTAAGTCCAGCAGGGATAAAGGAACCAGTTTCCTTTGGGTTTTAAATTGAACCATATCCCTGATGGCCTGAGGAGTGGTATAGAATACAACTTCACCTTGGGGATTCATTACAGCCCTCTGTATTGGATCATAACAATTAGCACACAAATAGATGAGGTCAGGAAACTGTGTGACTTGGGGCATTTTAAAAGTTGGGAGGGAAGACTCCCAAATACCTAGGATGTCTGTTCCATCTCTGTGCCTAGCCCTGAGCTCCTTCAACAGGTGAATATGAAATGTACATCTGGATCGGCAATCTTCCAAGATTTGGTAGTCTAGGTCTGCCAAATCTTTCCAATCTAGCTCTCTCTGAGGAGCATTCAAAGGAATGACATTAAGGACTGCAGGGGTTTCCATGTCTGATCCGAGTATTTCTTGAAATGCCGGGTCTGCTAACTGATACACTGGAATCGAGAGAGACCGAAGGAAATAGGGTTGGTACACAGTCAAATATAATGGTGCTGAGCTTCCTGAGCAGGTTTTTATGCAGAGTAGCAGGCCTCCTTGCACAATTTTGGGAATAATACAGTGAGTTCACGATTGCGCGAACAAGGTAGGGTTTATGACAGTGTTTGAGGCTAAAGAAGGTTTCTGCCAGCAATTGAATCATAAATGGTTCGACAGAGGTAGGATATACTTAGTTAACCGGTCAAATTTCACTCTAATGCTTGTTCATGGTGGATTTTACCAGAAATCATGAAAAAACCAGCTTGAGATAAGACGGAGTGTGAAATACCTGGTTAAACAATGGCTTGGGATGAAGCAGCAGCTGGGTTAGCGCTCTGGACTCTTTGAAAATGGTCGTGGGCTGGCTGATTGATCGATCGTCATGGAATGCATGCAGACAGCGGAGTAGTGCTTTTCCCAGAAAAATGACAAAATTGCGAAAAAATGGCAAAAATATGGCTTTTTACTTTATTGGTGCGCTTTTTGGGTGACGTCAGCATGGGGGACCGGGTTGGATGACGTCAGCAGGACGTCGTCGGGTGACGTGGCGGCCAAAGACCGGTCCACGGGGGCGATGAGGTGGCGGCCAGGTGGGCGAATGAGGGACAATGTGGGTAGATGTGGTGATGACGTGCGCGACAGCGGGACGGGGACGTGGGCAGGACAGGTGTCAGCATATTGGGCCCCCTCCTGCACGGTAAGGAATCTGTCAGAGGGGGCTTCGATGGAACTTGGGCGCGACATCTGTCCCCGCGTGACGTAAGCGTCTGACAGATATCGGAAGGTATCTGTCAGATGTCTCGGGTCCTCCGATATTGATGTGAGCCATTGATCCTTGGGCGCGCGATCTGATGGATGTCGGGCGATCAACCTGCACGGGCTATAGTACCCGTCTTTATTAACTGTCGGACGTCGGGTTTTCCCGAAATCGCTGTATGCCACAGATCTGGGACAACTGCCATCGGATGGTCATCGGATGGATAATCTGCACGGGAGATAGCAGCTAGCGGGTGGGTTTAAAAAACTATATTTTTCGGCAATCCGCAACCGGCGGGCCCCTCCATGAAACGAACGATTTTCAATGGTTTTTATAGTTTTATTTGCAAAATATACTTTGGTCGGCTAACATTAGAGAATGGTGCAAATTGCGGAGTTTGTGCAATATTTGTGTGCAAAAATTTATGAAGGACTATAGGAAAAAGGGGTTCGATGGATTTTATACAATGAAAAAGGACAAGCTGATTCCCGACCTTAGGATAAGGCGGGAGAAGGATATTTCCATAATGTTTCCTCCCTTGGGTGGTTTTTTAGGGGATTCAAAGGTGTTCTTCAAAGGTTTTTTAAGGTCAACATAGAACTTTTGGGTAGGAAGACGGGTTGAGATGGAGAAAAAGGTGGAACATGGGTTCTTGACCTTAACCAGGTGTTAATTCAATTCCCAGGGAGTGAAGATTATGGCTATAGTACCAGGAGGAAATACTTATACAATGGGGGATTTATACACCATGGTGTTATAATAGTAGGGATAATGGAGTATAGGGAGCTAAGTAGTAGAGTTAGTTGTTAGTATGGCGGGAACATATGGATGAGGGCTAGTACAACCAAGTTTTCTTGAACATAACTTGAAATCAAGAGTAGATCAAAATGAAAAGATTTTTGCACAAGAAATGTGGCTTTTTAAAGCCATAAGAATATTGACAAAGATATAAACTTTTGTGCTCTGTACAGCTTAGGAAAGGGAGTTAGTAATGAGTGATATACAAATGAAAACAAGGGAGTTAGTCATGCTCCAGTGTGTTGCTTTTCCTGTAGATGTTTCAGCAACTTTGGTCTTGAAAGAGACACCACTTCTGCGACCCCATCTACCTACCCAACTAATTCTCCTAACATTTTTTGTTCCTTCTTGGAGGGTGCACTTGGACTTGCAAACCCTTTGAATGCCTTTTCTTTTCATTGGCTTTTTGCTTTCATTTCCTATCTAATACAACCCTTATTCCTTCC
>APFE031569737.1:41447-78333 GCA_000404065.3 Pinus taeda
AACTAACTTTCCAGAGAAGGAAGGATCAGCTAGCATGCCTCTTGAGCTACTACATACAGATACATGCGGTCCTTTCAGAAAAAGAACACCTCGAGAAGAAGAATACTTGATATTATTCATTGACGATTTCTCTAGGTTTGTCTGGTTAGGACTTATGAAGCACAAAGATGAAGCATTCGAAAAATTCAAAGCCTTCAAAGCCTTGGCTGAAAATGAATCGGGTCACAAAATTAAGTGCCTCAGATCCGACAGAGTTGGGGAGTTTACCTCAAATGAATTTTTTGATTTCTGTGAAGAACATGGGATAAGAAGAGAATTCTCTACAGCTAGAACTCCTCAGCAAAATGGAGTTGTGGAAAGAATGAACAGAACAGTCCAACAAATGGCCCGTGCTATGCTTGATGAATCAGGGACTCCCACAACATTCTGGGGTGAAGCTGCTCATGCTACGGTTGTTATTATAAACAAAACAAATGTCCGGTTGAACAGCACTCAAACTCCTCATGAGCTCTGGAATGGTAAGACTCCTTCGGTAAAGCACTTCAAAATCTTTGGGAGCAAATGCTATATTAAGAATACTGATGAGAAGCTTGGCAAACTTGAACCTAGAGCAAATGAAGGCATTCTTCTTAGTTACTCTCCACATAGCAAAGCATACAAGTGCTACAATAAAAGACTTGGCAGAATTGTTGAAAGCATCGATGTAGTGGTTGATGAGAAGGGATACATTCCTAGACAAGTACATCATGAAGACATCGAAGAAGATGAAGGATACCCTCAACAACAAAATGATGAAGAAGAAGAACCTCAAGAAGAACCTCAAGAAGGTCCAGAGGAGCAGACAAGAGTAGAAGCAAAGACTCCATCCAGATATGTTCAGAAGAATCATCCAGAATCTCAGATTATGGGACAGAAAGAAGCAGGTTTACAAACAAGAAGAACCGTTGCAGAAGCCTCAAGCTATTTGGCATTACTCTCCTCTACTGAACCACAAAATGTGAAAGAGGCATGCAAAGATGAATGTTGGATAAAAGCAATGGATGAAGAACTTGAGAAAATCGAAAGGAACAACACTTGGGAAATGGTTCCTAGACCAAAGGATAAGAATGTTATCGGAACAAAATGGGTCTTCAAAAATAAATTGAATGAAAATGGAGAAGTAATTAGAAACAAGGCCAGACTTGTTTGTAAAGGGTATGCGCAGCAAGAAGGAATAGACTTTGAAGAAACATTTGCTCCTGTTGCAAGACTTGAGGCCATCCGAATGTTCTTTGCTCTCTCTAGTTTTCAAAACTTCAAAGTATTTCAAATGGACGTGAAATCAGCCTTTCTGAATGGAGACTTGGAAGAAGAAGTATACATTGAACAGCCAGATGGGCTCATTCTTGGAAATGATCCAAATCTTGTATGCAGATTGAAAAAGGCTCTCTATGGGCTCAAACAAGCTCCAAGGGCTTGGTACTATCGTTTGGATAAATATCTTCATCAACAAGGTTTTTCAAAAGGATCAGCAGATAGCAATCTTTATATAAAAGTTGGAAATGACAAATTGCTAATACTTGTTGTGTATGTAGATGACATTATTTTTGGCAGCAATGAAGAAGAGATGAGTCAAAGCTTTGCCTTGGTCATGCAAAAAGAATTTGAAATGTCCTTGCTAGGAGAACTGACATATTTCCTTGGTTTGCAAATCCAACAAAAGGAGGGAGGAATCTTTTTATCTCAAACCAAGTATCTCAAACAGATCTTGAAGAAATATGGCATGGAAGATGAAAAACCAGTATGTACACCCATGGTCACAGGATGTAGCCTCAGTGCAAATGATGAATCTGCAGCAGTACATCAACCAACCTATAGATCTATGATTGGCAATCTACTTTATTTGACAGGTACTCGATCGGACATCATGCATGCAGTAGGAATAGTTGGAAGATTTAAGGCAAATCCAAAGGAGACTCATCTTCAGGCAGTGAAGAGAATTTTCAAATATCTTCAAGGGACACAAAATTATGGCTTATGGTATCCTAGAAATACAGATTTCACACTTCATGCTTATATAGATGCAGATTGGGCCGGAAGTGTGGATGACAAGAAGAGCACAAGTGGTGGTGCGTTCTTTATGGGTTCTAGATTAGTATCTTGGTTCAGCAAGAAACAAAGTTCGATTACCTTATCTACAGCTGAAGCGGAATATGTTGCTGCTGCATCTTGCTGCACTCAACTCCTTTGGATGATGCAGACCTTACAGGATTTTCAAATCGATTGTACTCTACCTATTTCCATCTTATGTGATAACACAAGTGCAATCAGCATTTCAAAGAATCTAGTCATGCATTCAAAGACCATGCATATACCAATCAAGTATCATTTTCTTTGGGAACAAATTCTTGAACAAAAGGTCAAGTTGGAGTATGTTCCTTCTAAGGAACAAGTTGCTGATATTCTCACCAAACCATTGCCTAGGGAGACTTTTGAATACCTCAGGCAAAAGCTGGGGGTTGTTGATGCATCATCTTATTGTTGAGACTCTTCTGAATGTTGGTTGTACGCATGATTCATCTGGGGTATATGCGTACATGTGCTGGGTTGCGGCACAGGTTCAGGGGGAGCATATAATGCATTGTTGGCATTATGGAGGATGTACAAAAGGAAATCATGGGAGCTGGTCTGAATATAGCTGCAATATGTCTCTATCTCTTTCTTGGTCATTAATGGTGTCTGGTGGATTATGGTTCTTCTTTGCAGATCTGGTTCATATTCAGGGGAAGCATGTTCTTAGGGGGAGCATAACCCTTTGCCCTTGATGTCAAAGGGGGAGAATGTCGCTGAAGTTTTTGAGGTTGCCATCAAGTCCAAAGGGGGAGATTGTTGGCATTATGTTTCTGGTATGGTTATATGTTACAGATGTTGTACTTGATGGCAACACCCATGGCATGGATCTCAATATGATGAGAATGAAGAAGTACGCAGGAGAAAAGTTCACGGAATTTTATGCAGAGAAAAGTTTATAAAAGTTTATTTCATGTGGAGAAAAGTTCACGGAATTTTATGCAGAGAAAAGTTTATTCATGTGGGAAAACTTACCTTTGGTCCATGGTAGTTATTCCTTGGAATTTGAACCTATGGTTTTTGGACCATGGCATCTTGACAGACGTGTTGATCCCTAGTATTGAGTTGATGGTATTGGTTTGTTATGGTTTTGGCCTGCGGTATTGGTCCATGATTTGAGGAAGAGCTTGCCTATATAAAGCAAAGGAGATCATTTGGCTTGTGTATGCTTTTGGGTTGAATATCTTAAGATTTGAAATATTTGGTTATTGTTTCAAAAGCTCTATCTATATGAAAGTGAAGTGGAAAGCGAATTTGTGAAGGGTGATCTCTCGAGCGCTGCAGCTACGGAAGTGCCGAGGCGCCGCAGGAGACGCCACAGGAGGCGTCGTAGGAGACGCCACAGGAGGTGCCGTAGGAGACGCCATAGGAGGTGCCACAGGAGACGCCACAGAAGGCACCGCAGGAGATGCCACAGAAGGCGCCGTAGGAGATGCCACAGGAGGCTTCACAGGAGACGCCACAGGAGACGCCGCAGAAGGCGCCACAGGAGACGCCACAGAAGGCGCCGCAGGAGACGCCATAGAAGGCACCACATGAGATACCACAGGAGGTGCCGCAGGAGATGCCACAGTAGGCACCGCAGGAGACGCCACAGGAGGAGCCGCAGGAGACACCACAGGAGGCGCCGCAGGAGACACTGCAGAAGGTGCCACAGGAGACGCCGCAGAAGGCGCCACAGAAGATGCCACAGAAGGCGCCACAGGAGATGCCGCAGGAGACATCACAGAAGGCGCCACAGGAGACGCCACAGGAGGCACCATAGGAGATGCCATAGGAGGCACTGCAGGAGACACCATAGGAGGCGCCGCAGGAGACGCCGCAGGAAGCGCCGCAGGAGGCGCCACAGGAGACGACACAGAAGGTGTTCTGGGTTTAGTTTTCTGTTATTATGGATCTGGTTATCTGGGTGACTTACTGGTACTTGATGATCATTTGATATTTATGGATCTAGTTTGAAAATTTATGAAAAGTGGTCCTTGAAAGAAAATAAGTAGGGGGTTGTAGCTCCCTTCCAGGAGAGACTGGAAAACAAGAGAGAGTTGTAGCTCTCTGCAGGTTGCAGCCTGCGTACTGGTAAAGGACTGCACCAGTACAAGACAATTGTAAAAGGAGTTTCTAATTTGAAAGAAGATAGAGACATATTGCAGCAGGTGGTTTTCACCCACATTGGGTTTCCACCTTATATCTGGTGTTCTTTGATGTGACTGTCCGTTTTTCTTGTTCATGCTCATTGTTTTATGGTACTGATATGCAAAAATAATTCAAAGTATAAATAAGGAAGAATTGTTAAAAGGACTAGATAATACTGATTCACCCCCCCTCTCAGTATTATTTTCAACAAGATCTGCGACTACTTGTAGATGGTTGATTTGATTCAAGAATGGCTGGTAATACATGTTTTTGTGGCATAAAGATTGGTCGATGTATGGATGACTTATCAGGCACGATGCATACCCAACCATCACTTACAGACATTCTTTTTGCTTTTCCCTTTTGGTTGTCTATAGTATCCAATGACTTATATTGAATATACCAATCATTTGGAAGGCCTTATTTATCATAAGGAACACCCTCAACCTATGCATTGCTAACTCCTACAATCACACAATATTTAAGTACTGGTTGTTTTAACTTTGGATGAACTGTATTAGTAAGTTGAAATGATGTTTGGACTAATACAGACAAGAACTCATTATCTTCCACCATTTCAAGACCTTGAACTCCAACCAATATTTTCGAACAACCCTTAAGATGAGTACCAGATAAAATGATGGCATAATCTGGATATATGTTGCCATACTGAGAACTAGAGGGTAAAGTTTCCTATATTGTTCTGATTCGGGCATGGTCATAATTATTGTGCCTAGTATCAAACACTTATGTTATGCATGGTGTATTTAAACCATGGCGGAACAATGGTGCTAAACCAATCCTTATCCCTCCAAAATGCAGATAAGAAAACTTCTTTTCTTGAACATATTTTTTGAATTTTTTAATTTCATATTCAGAAAATAAATTTAGATTGACTATTTGTATAGATGGTCCAAAGATCTTGATCTTTAATTCTACTTCTTTCAACAATCACTTTCGAGAAATACTAAATATAGATGGAACCTAATAGCTTTCTTTTGAGCTTAAGATTGGCAGGTTCCATGTTTCAGGGTCTTCTACTTTCTCATGCTCAGAGCGTTCATTTTCAATAGATCTAGAATTGACTTCAGAAATAGTACGTCTATCAATACTAGAAAAGGATCTCAAAAGGTTTGACATTTTCAAACTAAACTAGAGATCGAATGAAGCAGTTTTTATCTAATAAGCAATTGTAATACACAATATTTTCGAAGGCTACCTGACTGGCTTCAGACTCTGTCTATAGCTTGAATAAGAAATTTCAGGATTGAACAGGGCTCTCATACCAAAATATGTGGAGAGTATTTAGATCAAAATAATAATGAAATAATTTGTTAACTTACTCGAAAAATTTGAAGACGAACGAAGGGCAAGTAAACTTCTCACATTGAGCATGTGAGCACACACGACCTTTTTCTACCATCTACAAGCAGTCGTAGATATTTTTCTAGAAATATATATAGTCATCCTATTCTAGAAACCAGTGTTTCAGTTCCTTTTGACCAATTGTATATACCATTAGAAAAACTATTTTTTGCTGTAAATTAAATGTTTAGAACATCCATGTCTCATTTTCCACTAGTTAAAGAGTTTCAGTATGAAAACCGTCGCTATGTGAAAGGGGGAAAGTTGCCACAAAAAACTAAGCTCTGTACTTCTTCATTCCACTCAAAATAGCTACCCACTAGAGCTGATTGTGCACCTCTTCTAGAACACAACTCTCAAAATCCTACTGATCTTGATCAAGTTAATTAGATAGGAAATTATCTAAAAACATGGTGTGCACATGCTGAAGATATTTTAGATGACATAGGTAGGCAAGAAAATTTAATAAATGCAATCTAAAGCTGTTATATGATGAACAACAAAATGAGAAGACAAAAAAAGAAGAAAAGAGAAGAAGGAGACAAAAGAAGAAAGCCAAAGAAGTCCCCAAATTTAGAGTAGATATGAGCATTCCCAATTATTGGGATCAAGAAAAAGAAGAAGAAACTAAAGAAGCAATCACTACAACAAGTGTAGAAGAGTCTAGCTTAAATGTCTCTGGAAAACTTGCCAAAGTAAAAGAAGAAGTTTATAAACAAGAAAAACCATTTTCTTCAAAGAAAGAAGTAATGACTCTTGACCAAGCCACTTCAAAGTTCCCTTCTTTCATTCTACCTTCAATAAACAATCAAAATAAAGCACATGTTTTCAAAGAAGTGTCTAAATACCCCAGAGTAGAAGAAGATTTATATACTGCAAATGCAAGTGGGTATGTTTTAGATTTAGAGAATTCATCAAATCTAGGAGAATCCATTAGGATATGGATCGGTGCCCTGTATGAAATGCAGGTTATGACAAAACTGGATAGTGTTTCCATCATGGTCCTTGCTGAGAAAAGAATAAGAGGAATAGTATATGGTTGGTGGACGGGACCATCTGATGAGGAATGCAGAATAGTCATGGAAGCAAGAAACTCAGTTTGTTCCAGAACCTGTAGATGAAAAAAAATAGCTTATAATAGACATAAGCCACATGGAATTAAAATATTTGAAATATATTGACCAATTTGGTAAATAGTTTATGGCTAAAGTCTTTAAAGAAAATTTATCCAATGACACTGCTCAAAAAATTTCATTTCTTTCCAATCTTCTAGGGAATCTAGGAGATCTCATAATGAAAGATCTAGATGTACAAGCCAAAAAGATAGATCAAATTTATTGGGTTGATCTTCTGTTCAGGTGCATTGAAAAGGTTAAATATTTATGTTGGCAGAAAAAGGTACATGATATTACACCTAGTTCAGATGTCTGTCGAGCAGTGTTACCATGGACACCATTTAAAAAGAAAATGAAAACCAGAAAATATGGAAAGTTAAAATGCAAGAGAATTTATAATCCCAATATTAATTCAAATTTAAATTTACAGAGCTTCGCAAGTTACAATTAGAGATCAAAGAAGCACTCCCTCAATCACTCTGGGTTTCTCATGGATAGATCTCTTACTTATAACCTTACCAAAGATTATACTCTATTCTATGACACGAATAAGGTTGGAAATAATTGAGGGTCTTGTCGGCATTTTCTGATCTAATGGTGTCTACTCAACTTTTCCTTTTACAAAAGAAAATACTACTAAGGTCCTTTTGAACTCCTATCAGAATCGTAATAGTCCTCAGATGATTCTTGTCTGTCTAAAGCAATTTTTTCCAATATCTTTAGATATTCGTAGTCCACTATCTTTGCATATTCTTCATCCTAATTGATGTTATATGGGTCTTGGGCATCTTGGTACATGTCCTGAAAAGTGGAATCTTTGGCTTTAATTTTTCCTTTTTGATTTGTTGTTACTATTCCTTTACCTTTTGGAGATGGTCTTCTTGTTGAATTTTTTCTCTTATCCATATTTATCTTTATCGTATGGAGATTATCTTACTCTGGAGAGAACACCAAATCTTGCTTGGCCCAATTGTTGAAAAAAGAGATAGGACTAATTTCTATGTCAAGAAAAGATTCTTTAAATACTTTTCTGGAAGCAGGTGAAGGCTGGACTGCCAGCTCAATTCCATCTAGAAGCTCCCACTTAAAAATATAAAACATATTAGTGGAAGTCTCTATGGCATGTTGAACCCATAATAAACAATTTTCATTGATGTAAGCTTTTGCTTTCCATCCCATTTCAAAGATTATAGATGTGCAAATTATGTTCGAAAGCATCAGGCTGACAATTTGAACTATGTCATTATTCCACTCTCCTGCAACAACACTAATTTTGATTAGTGCCTTCTGATTGATTACAAATTTTAAAACTTTTGGATATCCCTGTAGTTCATCAATACTCTGTATGGCCTGCTTCTTTTCCACTAATTTTAATTTTCCAAATTCTTTGAACCAGAGAACTAATTGTTTGGAAAGTTCTTCTTTATCTGCAAACTTGTTTCCTCTCGTGATTTCATAATAAAATACTTGTGCAAATGGATTTGGGGAGATGCTTTCTCTTAGTCTTATGTTCTAATAATCCCAGGGTGATGAAAATGTTCTTAAATATTGTAATGTCCTCTGGATACATTGAGAAGTTCTAACTGATGGCTTCTATCTACAAAATCCTTCTTTAATTTCCCAATCAGCAAAATTTTCAAAAATCTCATATTGGGGAAACATGTCAGTGGATGCATAATTTTCATCAAATATCTGTAGGAATGTTGCTTCAAGTTCATCAAAAATATCTAGAATCCTCAGAGACCAAATATATCTTTCAATCTCTTCTTTGACTTGTATAGTTTCCAAATCTAACATTTGTGCTCCAGTGTAAATACTTAGAGCAAAAGGTATTCCTCTTATCAACTGATAATAGTTCAAGATTTTAAGGATCCAAAGCATGTGTTCTGTAAATTGGCATGACGAAAGATCAGATAAGCTTTTAAAATAAAGTTTAACCTTCATATTGGGTAAAGGATATACCTTTACCAGATCAGCATCTAAACCTAACGTTATGCCAACATTTTTTTACTGCCATGCTTGGCACTTCTGGATCCATTGATTTCTTCGCAGTCTTAGTCCCGCAATCTTCTTTATTTCTTTAGGCACCTGGCTAACATGACCTCCTAGGACTTTGAATCTATGTACAAATGTACTAAAAACATCATCTTGCGGCTCCTTCCCTGGTATAGTAAAGATTGCTTTATTCATATCTCTTGTCAAGGAATTAGCTAAGAAATTAGAATTTCCTAGAACCCATTCAATGTCAAATTCAAACTATTGAAACCATATCTTCCATGAAAGTAGCCTTCCTCGAGCAAGCCATATTGAGATTTTAGCAGACAGAAAATATTCGAAATTCAATGAATCTGTTCTAATTTAGAACTTCACTGGTGCTAGATATAATTCAAAACATTGAATTCCATTAAAAATGGCTAAGGTTTCCTTTTCTACAATAATATAATTCTTTTGATGTGGAGAGAACTCACCAGATTCATATGCACATAATTTTTCTTCTTCATTCTCCCTCTTCTAAAAAAGAATTGCTCCCCAAAAACTGTCAGAAGCGTCTATTTGTAATATCAGAAGACCATCACCAGATGGTTGTTGCTTTGGTAGCTGTTGGCATTCTAATTTAAGTTCTTTGACAGCTGCAGTTGCTTTTGTAGACCATATTCCTTTTAAATGCTAGCTGATAGGCATTGGTTTTTCAGATAGCTTGGGGACATATTTGTGAACATAGTTTAAGACACCCAAAAATTGTTGAATGGCTTTTGTGTCTTTTAATTCGTCATGAAACTCAGAAAATTTGGTTAAAACATGGTATTGCATTTGAATTTTTTCATCTACTACATTGATCCCCAAAAAATCAATACTATATTGGAAAAGAACCATTTTCTTTTCAGATAATATGATACCATGATTTTGAACTTCATGCAAGTAGATTTCCAAATGCTTTAAATGTGTTTTTAGATCAGGACTATGTATAAGTATATCATCTATATATGTGACTATAAAATCATACTTACCAAAAATATAGTCCATTCTTCTTTGAAAAAATGTAGGTGCATTTTCATTCCAAATGGTACCACCTTCCACTGATAAAAACCAACTGGGCAAGTGAAGGCAATTTTATGCCAATCTTCTTCTTGAATTTGAATCTGATAGTATCCAGACTTCATATCAAACTTGCTAAATAATTTGCAGCTTTGAATATTTTGCATAATTGTTTCTGGCCTGGGCAGAGGGTAATGGAAACTCTGAGTAATAGTATTTATTGGTTTATAATTTATTACCATTCAAGCCTTTCCTCTGACAATTTCTGAGTGATTCATGACCAAGAACACATAACAAGAGTTGTGAGAATCACTTGGCTCAATAAGACTCAAATTTAACAATTCTTTTATTTGGCTTCTGACTTCTTGTTCATCTGTGGGGGTGCAAGGGATAATTTTTCCTTTTACTCCGTTATCATGTAAAGTAACTACCTCTTGCTTAAGACTTTCTACTTCCCAAAATTGTTGGGGATTGTTTGAACAACTTTTTAACAATTTTTCATAAATAGATTTTTGTTCATCAGACCAATTCATCTTAGTGCATGCCTTATATTTGCTTTTTGACTCCATTCCGTCTTCATATATTTGCAATACTTATTACTGGTTGTTAGAGTCATTTTTTGGTCTTCTTGCTCCTGCTCTCTTCTGGCTATTTTCTCTTTGAGCTTCAGAATTTGTTGTCATTAGCCTTGGAGCAGAAATATCTTTTTTATTTAAATTTATAATCAGCTTGTCTTGGTTGATTGTTACTGGGAGCATTGAATTAATAAAAGGCATACCTAACATTAAGATTGCAGATGGGTTATAATGTTGAATTTCTGAGATTTTAACAATATTTCCCCCAACTTTTAAAGGAATGTTGTCAACATAATGAGTTAACTGAAAAGAACCTCTCATTGTTTTAGAAAGAAGAATATTTTGAAGCGGTATCCAGAGAGTTTTAAATAAATATGGTCTAGCCAAATTTTTTGATCCACCAATATCAACAAAGGCATCCACATTAATCCATTCACCTTTAACTTGAACTTCTACTGGGATATAAATTAGGATATTGGTTTTGATAATATTTTTTAACAAATTTTGTTCTGCAACTCTATCAAATTCTGGAACAACTAATGTTGTGGAAGCAACAGTTTTCTTTTGATATGGGTAAAAGAATTCAATTATGGAATCAATGGTTCTGGCTGCTTACCTTTTTCTGACATGATGTGCTATGAAAATTCTGAGGCGGTCTCATCTTGCGAGCTATCGGAAGTTTCTTCTATGATTTCTGTATTATTGTCTTCATATTCTTCACTGTAATGTCGCTCTTCTGAAAAATCTTCATCATGAAAACAATATTTACAAATGTTCATTTTTTGTACACAATCGACATCTGTTTCTACATCTGAAGCCTCTGTTAAAATATATATATCAGAGACGTTGTCTTTAGACTCAACAATGGACCAATCGTCCTTAAATTCCTCAATTTCAAAACAAGCTTTTAACTTATTAGAGGAAGTGTTAGGGCAGTTTCTAGCAAAATGACCTTCTTGTTTACAAATGAAACAACAGTTGTCGTTTCTTGGTTTATTTCTTTTCTTCATTTGAATTTGTAGAATGGCTTCTTGGGATTAGAAATTCTCTTGGGTTTGAACTTTCCATATTTTCTAGTTTTCTTCTTCTTTTTAAATGGTGTCCATGGTAACACTACTCGACAGACATCTGAATTGGGTGTAATATCATGTGCACTTTTCTGCCAACATAAATATTTAACCTTTTCAGTGCACCTAAACAGAAGATCAACCCAATAAATTTGATCTATCTTTTTGGTTGTACATCTAGATCTTTCATTATGAAATCTCCTAGATTCCCTGGAAGCTTGGAAAGAAATGAAATTTTTTGAGTGGTGTCATTGGATAAATTTTATTTAAAGAATTTAGCCATAAAATATTTACCAAATTGTTCAAGATATTTCAAATCTTTTAATTCCATGTGGCTTAAGTCTGTTATAATCTATTTTTTCTCATCTACAGGTTCTGGAACAAACTAAGTTTTCAACAAGAGTTCTAGTGTTGCTAGTCCTGCTTCCATTACTACTTTGCATTCCTCATCGGATGCTCCCATCCACCAATCATATACTATACCTGTCATTATTTTCTCAGCAAGGACCATAATGGAAACATTATCTAGTTTTGTCGTAACCTACATTTGATACAAGGCACCATTCCATATCCTAATGGATTCTCCTCGATTTGATGAATTGTCTAAATCTAAAACATACCCACTTGCATTTGCAACATATAAATCTTCTTCTACTCTAGGATATTCAGACACTTCTTTGAAAACATGTGCTTTATTTTGATTGTTTATTTAAGGTAGAATGAAAGAAGGAAACTTTGAAGTGGCTTGGTCAAGATTCATTACTTCTTTCTTTGAAGAAAATGGTTTTTCTTGTTTGTAAACTTCTTCTTTTATTTTGGCAAGTTTTCCAGAGACTTTTGAGATAGACTCTTCTACGCTAGTTGCAGTGATTGCTTCTTCAATTTCTTCTTCTTCTTCTTGATCCAAATAATTGGGAGTACTCATATCTACTCTAAATTTGGGGACTTCTTTGGCTTTCTTCTTTTGTCTCCTTCTTCTCTTTTCTTCCTTTTCTGTCTTCTCATTTTGTTGTTAATCATATAACATTTTGAGATTTGCATTTATTAAATCTGCTTGCCTACCTAGGTCATCTAAACCATCTTTAGCATGTGCACACCATGTTGTTAGATAATTTCCTACTTGATAAACTTGATCAAGATCAGTAGGATTTTGAGAGTTGTGCTCTAGAAGAGGTGCACAATCAGCTCTAGTCGGTGGCTATTTTGACTGGGATGAAGAAGTATAGAAATTATTTTTTGGTGGCCAATTTCCCCCTTTGACATAGCAATGCTTTGCATACTGAAACTCTTCTACTGGTGGAAAATGAGACATGGATGTTGTTATAGCCTAAATCTACCTCAGGCTAAGAAAGGCAGGTCTAGGGTAACATCAACCCACGCTTAACCTGGTAGCTAGCCCTACCAGGCCGGGAGAGGGCTCTCTCCTTGTCAATCTCAAAGAAAATATGGCAAGTAAGGCTTGAGATGACTAGTATGAATACTAATTTTAGCCTGGGTATATGCTCAAGGGATTTTGATTGATTTTAATGGTTGGTTTCCAGATCAGATGAGGAAGACAACTTTGCGTCCGGGAAGTCAACACAAATTTGTAGAGGTTTTTGTGGGGTGAGGTAGGCAAGTGTTTTAGCACTTTGAAATGAATGTGCTGGTTAGTCTAAAGAATAGTGAGGAGTTGGAGAGGGCATGCAAGTTTCATGAGTCCTCTTCAAATAGTAGAAAACATTTAGAACTAAATAAAACCGCAAGGCAGAGCACTAAACATCAATGGATTCCACCCTTTAATCTTGATTCATTTAGTTATGCAGAAAAAGAGATATGATGGCACATATCCTCATAAGATAAACTAAAAAAGAGAGGAGAAAACAATGCTAATTCACATTACCACAAGAATCCCACAAAATGATGCAAAACCTTGGTTCATTTCCTTGCCAAACTGCAGAAGTGATTTACAATAGTGCTCAATGCATCCACAAGAGTCCAACCTTAACAAATGACTAAGAAAGTACAAGATATAGGAATCAAACCACCTATGCTAGCCATCAGGGGTCGAATCCATGAGTCAAGGAGCTGTTTCAACAAGATCTAATCTGGAACTACAAAATAGGCAGTGGAACAACTTGCCTCTAAAATTATGAAAATTGATTCATTCATCCTCAAACCAACTCTAACTGATGTATCTATCTCTTCAAGTCAATTTTCATCATATTTTACATCATAGTACATCAAGTTACGTCATATTACATCATTAATTGACCAATAGAGAAGAAAAAGTCAAACTAATAGCAAAATGGGTGAAATTCTGAACAAACAGGTAAAACTGGCAAATTTTCTTCCTATGCCCAGTGCCGCTGATCCTATGTATATCACGTTTTCCAGGCCATTTTTGGAAGGCCTTCCGATGTCCAAATCAGGTACATAATAGCTCATTGGAAATCTTGGTGAGTCTCATATCTAGGAATACTTGAATTTTTTTATTTGGAGTCAATTTTCCCCACCAAAAATGAAATCTCTCAAGACTGCTTCCTATGTGGCAAAAACGTGGCAGAGAGGGCACTTTTTGGGTGTTTTTGGCCCTTCTGGAGATCCAAAGCTTGTCAAAATTTCTCAACCATTTCTAAGCATGCATAAATTTTCATACTTATTCTAGAAATTTAAATTTTTGCCAATGGATGCCCCCATCAAAATCGTAGCGCCGGTGGCGCTAGCACTTGTTGAAAAAACCTGTTTTAAATTTTTTATGCGCAGTGCCACTGATTCTATGTGTAGCGCCACATTCCGATCAAGTTTTGGAGACGTTTCCGATTTCAACATTGGGTGTGGAATAGCTTGTTAGAAAGTGTATCGAGTGTACTCTCTAGAACATCTTGAATTTTCCAAATTGGAGGTCATTTTCCTTGCCAAAATAAAATCTGCCAAGACTGGTCAAAATGTGCAAAATGAGGCTGCTTAAATGCAGAGTGTTGTTGCAGTCAACGTTTGAAGGTGTTCCTCAACTCAAAATTGAGCTCATGATAGCTCATTGGAAATATATATCTGTCTAGATATCTGTTAATGCATAAATAAATTCACTTGGCCAACCAAGAAAGGATAAATCTTTATTTTCCCAAGGCCACTCCAGAGGTGCAGCAACCCTCCTGAGGCAAATTTATTTTTGACATTTCTCTAAAATCATGACACCTATGTAAAATATGAAGGAGTTTTTTCTTCCCTGGCATATTATGGATAAAAACCTCTATCACTGTTTCCAAATTCATCTTTTCGTGATAAAAAAAATCATTTGAGTAAAACCTATCCCGATGTGTGGAACAGGGGATTTGTCGAAATGAAGTGAAATGAAGGGGATAAGGGGCTTCTAAATTCTTGAGAAAATTTTGGGAAGTATGGAGGGATGTTAGGAAATAGGGGAAAGTATAATTTCAAATATTGAGTGAGGGGAAGGGGTCAAGAAGGGCAAAACACAGGCCTAGCCTAGAAAATTGTCAAATTATAGCAAGAAACTAGGGTTTGTGGGAAAATGAAGAATTTGAGGGATCTCAGTGATGGGAAGTGTTGAATAAGGTACATTAAGGATAGGGGAAGGTGTGTGAGAACTAGGATGCAAGATTTATTGATGACTTGACCATACAAGATAAATTACCTTCAAAACCGTAGAGAGGGAAATGAGTCTTACCCGAGCACAACTGAAACACGAACAAGGTGTAAAATGACCCATTGGAACCTGAAATGACGATGAAAATTCTCTAAATGATGGTACACTCAGCTGAATGGTGACATGGACCAAAATTTGGAAAACTTTGGAAGGAGTGAACATAAACCCTAGACCTAATACCTAGTGACCAAATTTTACTTGAAAACTCATTAACATGACAAAATTTGACTTTGAAACTCGGAGACCACTTTGTAAGAGCATATTTGATCACTGGAGGAAGGCTGCAAAGACTGACACTAACATTGGCTCCAATGGGGATGGTAGCTCCTTGGAGGTGCCAAGAATAACAGATCTTTGGGAGAGCAGACTAGTGCCTTATCCATTAGGCAATGGAGTCAATAACTTCAAAACACCCAAAAATCGATACTATGAAACTTTGACTCAAGGCTCAAAGTTGAACTGACTATTTCAAAACTGAAACATGACTCTCAAAAGTTGAAACAACACACTCAGCTGAAACTATCTTAAAACTGACTGAAATAAAAAATGACTCAAGACTAAAACACAATTGACAAATTGGAAAATTTGCTCAAAATGGAGCTTATTCAATAAAACCTAGTCTAATTGTTCCATTCATCACTTGATCAAGTGAAGTGAAATAATCAATGCAACCAGGTAAGCATTCTGGTTGTTGTTTGCATTCTCCACAAGTGCTTTCTTATGAACCATAAGAGAAAACTACTGAAAGGCAACTCCCATGAAAACTTGTAAACATATATGTTGAATACTATGGATTCTCCATCTGACTCCTAAAACACTACAT
This sequence comes from Pinus taeda, assembly GCA_000404065.3. NCBI lineage: Eukaryota > Viridiplantae > Streptophyta > Pinopsida > Pinales > Pinaceae > Pinus > Pinus taeda. Next base: position 57,320 of record APFE031569737.1, read on the forward strand.
AAGGATCTTTAACTTCATGCACATTGGGACTTAGCTCATCCAATGGATTACTTTTCTTCTCCTCGTACCATGAATGCAAACTTTCATCTGAGCTTTGTGACGAGACTCTTGTTGAAAATGACAAAGAAACCGACTGCCAGATCAAGTTTGTATCAGTACTTGTTTCAAGCTCACATGTAGCTAATGGAGAGGGGCTTTGACTACATACTTCATCCAAAACATCATCTATTGGATCGTGAAAAAATTGAAAAGACTGTTGCAACCCATTTTCCATTAATTCCAGTGAGATTGCATGGTTTCCTACAGGCTGCTCATTTGAAGATATACTATGCAATTTTCCCTTCAAAAAATGAAATGATCCAAAACAAAATGGTACAGAATCATCTTGCATCATTTGATCATATTTTCCAGCTTCCAAGTTTTCATCTGCAACTTGACATTCAATGGCATTTAGAGGTTGCAAATATGGATATGAAAAGTCTTGAACAGGGATTTCATTACCCTCAAGATGGTCTAGATCAAAACTTGTCGACAGTTGATTTCTGATTGCATGAAAGTTGTCTCTGATGAACTGAAATGAAGCAAAACAAAAAGGCTAAGATCCTTAACTTACTTCAAAATTTGCTACACTTTCCTCCTCACCTCCATAGCTGATATGCAACCGCTGATCACTATTGTCGAGCTAAAAGTGAACTTCCTCCTCCCACAAACTAGCTGTTGATTTGTCTACAAGAGTAGCCTTTGTTTGGAGAACATAATCATCATCATACTGATCAAACTGAGGCAAATCATCAGTAAAAATACATCATGAGGCATACATGTCATACAAATAGATCTCTCTTCTCCAAGATGATCTACAAAACAATCATTATCAGATCTATGACAACTGGGATAAGAAAGAAAATGTTTTGGATCAACCACTTGTTCTTGTTCAATCAACGGGCCATGGTCTTGAACATCATACTAATTCCTTGTGGTGATCCTTTGCATCATCTCTTCCACTGCACTTACCAAAATGTCGAGCTTTACCTCTAGAGATGTCGATTCCTTCAACTTTGCCCTTCTGATCAGCAAATGAGCCTCTACATCTACTGCACTGTTTTGCATCTCTTCAAGGGTTGCAAGGTTCCTTTCCCTCAGCTAAAACTCCATTTCTAGATCAAAGGCTTCCGGGTAGTGCAAGAGAGTGGATCCAGGAGGAGGCCTTATATTAACCGGCATCGAAAAATAGACTTGGTTAAATTTGGCTGAACACTATTGTACTGTCTCCCCTGGCTGTCTTTTCAACTGGTTATACTATTCTATAATCAAGAAAGGGTTCTATCTGACCACCCACTTGTCGAGGAACAATTTGATGAACTACTGGAAATCTGAGATGCTCGCATCAGGAAGGGTTTTGAACCAACTCTTGACATTGCCTTGCAAAGAAGGAGCAAAAAGCCTAATACTGACATCCTCTTCATCAACTTCAAAAAGGTCAAGAAAAGACTCAAAATTCAGTACATGTCTCTCAGCAGTGATGTTGTCGTATTCACCATTAAATCTTGGTAGATATAGGTCATGATTTTTAGGGAAAGCATGGGATATAGGAGGTAAAAGCAGAGGCTTATATCGATCTAGAATTTTACAAGGTATAGGAATATGTACAGAAGGTTTAGAATCAACCTTGATCTCTTGAGGTTCATCAATTTGAATACGGTCATCACAAGCTTCAGAAAAAGGGTCTTGATCAAGCTCAAAGGCATGAAAATATTTAGTATTCACAATCTTCAAAGGGAAGGAATCAAATGTAGGCCGAGGATCTTTTCTCAAATACAATATAATTTGCAAGGACTTCTTGAAATTCTCAGGAAAAGAGAAGAAATAATTTAGAACAAAGCTAATCTTTATATATTGTCCTTTCATGTTTCTGTCGATCAAGTTCATCCTCCAGTGGAGTCCTTGGATCTGATCTTGAAACTGATTTAGAGTTGCCAGGTGAATGATTTCAGCCTTCTGGTGCCTGATCATTGTTCACCATCAACAATCATATCTAAAATTGATTATATTTTGCCGAGGAACATAAAACTAGGTTCCCCAGTACAGTCGCCACTATGTTATAGCCTAAATCTACCTTAGACTGAGAAAGGCAGGTCTAGGGTCACATCAAACCAAGCTTAACCTGGTAGCTAGCCCTACCAGGTCAGGAGAGGGCTATCTCCTTGTCAATCTCAAAGAAAATATGGCAAGTATGGCTTGAGATGACTAGTATGAATACTAATTTTAGGCTGGGTATATGCTCAGAGGATTTTGATTGATTTTAATCATTAGTTGCTGGATCGAATGAGGAAGGCAGCTTTGGGTCCGGGAAATCAACACAGATTTGTAGAGGTTTCTGTGGGGAAAGGTAGGCAAGTGTTTTAGCACTTTGAAATGAAAGTGATGGTGAGTCTAAAGACTGGTGAGGAGTTGGAGAGGGCATGCAAGTTTCAAGTTTCATGAGTCCATTTCAAACAGGAGAAAACATTTAGAACTAAATAAAACCCCAAGGCAGAGCACTGAACATCAATGGATTCCACCCTTTAATTTTGATTCATTTAGTTATGCAAAAAAAGAGAGATGATGGCACATATCCACATAAGATAAACTAAATAACAGAGGAGAAAAAAATGCTAATTCACATTACCACAAGAATCGCACAAAATGCTGCAAAAACTTGGTTCATTTCCTTGCCAAATTGCAGAAGTGATTTACAATAGTGCTCAATGCATCCACAAGAGTCCAACCTTGACAAATGACTAAGAAAGTGCAAGATATAGGCATCAAACCACCTATGCTAGCCATCAGGGGTCAAATCCATGAGTCAAGGAGCTGTTTCAACAAGATCTAAACTAGGAACTAAAAAATAGGCAGTGGAACAACTTGCCTCTAAAATTATGGAAACTGATTCATTCATCCTCAAACCAACTCTAACTGATGTATCTACCTCCTCAAGTCCGTTTTCATCATATTTTACATAATAATACATCAAGTTACATCATATTACATCATTAATTGATCAATAGAGAATAAAAAGTCAAACTGACAGCAAACTGGGCGAAATTCTGAACAAATAAGCAAAACTGGCAAATTTTCCTCCTATGTGCAGCGCCACTGATCCTATGCGTAGTGCTTTTTCCAGGCCAGTTTTGGAAGGCCTCTCGATGTCCAAATCAGGTGTAGAATATCTCAGTGGAAATATTGGTGAGTATGATTTCTGGGAAAACTTGAATTTTTTGATTTGGAGTCCATTTGTACCTCCAAAAATGAAATCTCCCAAGACTGCTTCCTGTGTGGCAAAAAAATGGCACAGAGGGCACTTTTTGGGTGTTTTTGCCCCTTATAGAGGTCCAAAACTTGTCAAAAATTTTCAGCCATTTTTGGGCATTCATAAAATTTCATGCTGATCCCAAAAATGTAATTTTTTTTGCAAATGAAGGCCCCCATCAAAATCGTAGTGACGGTGGTACTACGCACCTGCTAAAAAACCCTGTTTTGAAAATTTCTATGCGTAATGCCACTGATTCTATGCATAATGCCACTTCCAGATCACGTTTTGGAGACCTTCCTAGTGTAAAAATTGAGTGTAGAATAGCTTGTTGGAAATATTATTGAGTCTACTTTCTAGAACATCTTGAATGTTCCAAATTCGAGGTCATTTTCCCTGCCAAAAGTCAAATTTGCCAAGACTGGTCAAAATGTGCAAAATGAAGTCGCTGAAGTGCAAAGTGTTGCTGCAGCCAACGTTTGAAGGTCTTCCTCAACTCCAAATTGGGCTCATGATAGCTCATTGGAAAGATATCTCTATCTGAATATTATTTCACCCATCCAAAAATTCACTTGGCCAGCCAAGATAGGAGAAAGCTTGATTTTACCAAGGCCACTCCAGAGGTGCAGCAACCCTCCTGAGGCAAATTTATTTTTGACATTTCTCTAAAACCATGACACCTGTGTAAAACGCGAAGGATGTTTTTCTTCCTTGGAATATTATGGACAAAAACCTCTATCACTTTTTCCAAATTCATCTTTTCATGCTCAAAAAAATCATTTGAGTAAAACCTATCCCGATGTGTGAAACAAGGGATTTGTCGAAATGAAGTGAAATGAAGGGGATAAGGGGCTTATAAATTCTTGATAAAATTTTGGGAAGTATGGAGGGATGTTAGGAAATAGGGTAAAGTGGAATTTCAAAGATTTAGTGAGGGGAAGGGGTCCAAAAGGGAAAAACACATGCCTAGCCTAGAAAATTGTCAAATTGTAGCAAGAAACTAGGGTTTGTAAGAAAATGAGGAATTTGAGGAATCTCAGTGATGGGAATTGTTTAATAAGGTACATTAAGGATAGGAGAAGGTGTATGAGCACTGGGATGCAAGATTTGTTGATGATTTGACCATACAAGAGAAATTACCTTCAAAACCCTAAGAGAGGGAAATGAGTCTTACCCAAGCACAACTGAAACACGAATGAGGTGTAAAATGACCCATTGGAACTTGAAATGATGATGAAAACTCTCTGAATGATGGCACACTTAGTTGAATGGTGGCATGGACCAACATTTTGAAAACTTCGGAAGGAGTGAACACAAACCCTAGACCTAATACCTAGTGACCAAATTTTACTTGAAAACTCACTGAAATGACAAAATTTGACTTTGACACTCTGAGACCAATTTTTAAGAGCATATTTGATCACTGGAGGAAGGCTGCAAAGACTAACAGTAACAGATGTTCTAAACATTTTATTTACAGAAAAAAACAATTTTTCTTCTGGTATATACAATTGATTAGAAGGAAATGAAACACTAGTTTCTGGAATAGGATGACTATATATATTTCTAGAAAAAGATCTGCAACTACTTATAGATGGTTGATCTGATTCAGGAATGGCTGGTAATACATGTTTTTGAGGCATAAATATTGGTCAAGATATGGATGACTTATCAGGCATGATGCGTACTTGACCATCACTTACAGACATTCTTTTTGTTTTTCCCTTTTGGTTGTCTACAGTAGCCAATGACTTATATTCAATATACTAGTCATTTGGAAGGGCTTCTTTATCATAAGAAAAACCCTCAACCTATACATTGCTAACTCCTACAGTCACACAATCTTTAAGTACTAGTTGTTTTAACTTTGGATGAACAGTATTGATAAGTTGAAATGATGTTTTGATTAATAAAGACAAGAACTCACTATCCTCCACCATTTCAAGACCTTGAACTCCAACCAAGATTTTCCAACAGTCCTTAAGATGAGTATTAGATAAACTGATGGCATAATCTGGATATATGGTTCCATACTGACAACCAGAGGATAAATTTCCTAATATTGTTCTGATTCAGGCGTGGTCGTAATTATTGTGCCTAGTATCAAACACTTCTGTTATTCATGGAATATTTAAACCATGGCAGAACAATGGTGCTAAACCAATCCTTATCCCTCCAAAATGCAGATAAGAAAACTTCTTTTCTTGAAATTTTTTTTTGAATTTTTGAATTTCATCTTTAGAAAATAAATTTAGACCAACTATTTGTACAGATGATCCAGAGATCTTGATCTTTAATTCTACTTATTTTAACAAGCTCTTTTGAGAAATACTAAAGATAGATGGAACTTGGTAGATTTATTTTGAGCTTACTATTGGTGGGTTCCATGTTTAAGGGTCTTCTACTTTCCCATGCTCAGAGCATTCATTTTCAACAGATCTAGAATCGACTTCAAAAATAGTATGTCTATCGATACTAGAAAAGGATCTCAAAAGGTTTGAAAATTTCAAAATAAACCAGAGATCGACTGAAGCAGCTTTTATCTAATAAGAAATTGTAATACAAAAGCTTTTCAAAGGCTACCTGGCTGGCTTTAGACTCTGTCTATAGATTGAGTCTGAAATTTCAGGACTGAACATATGTGGAGAGTTCTTAGATCAAAATATTCTTGCATGAAGTTCAAAATCATGGTATCATATTATCTAAAAATAAAATGGTTCTTTTCCAAGACAATATTGATTTTTTGGGGATCAATGTAGTAGATGGAGAAGTTCAAATGCAGCCCCATGTTTTAACCAAACTGTCTCAGTTTCTTGATGAGTTTAAAGACACGAAATCCATTCAGTGGTTTTTAGGTGTCTTAAACTATGTTCACAGATATATCCCCAGGCTATTTGAAAAAAAAATGCCTATTAGGCAGCGTTTAAAAGGAGGATGGTCTATAGAAGCAATTGCAGCCATCAAAGAACTTAAATCCGAATGCCAATAGATACCAAAGCTACAACCACCAAGTGATGGTCTTATGATATTACAAACAGATGGTTTTGATAGTTTTTGGGGACCATCTGTACAAATCAAGATCTTTGGACTATCGGTACAAATAGTCAGTTTGAATTTATTTTCTGAAGATGAAATTAAAAAATTTAAAAAATATGTAAGAAAAGAAGTTATCTTATCTGCATTTTGGAGGTATAAGGATTGGTTTAGCACCATTGTTCCACCATGGTTTAAATACGCCATGCATAATAGAAGTGTTTGATACTAGGCACAATAATTACAACCACGCCTGAATCAGAACAATATTGGGAAATTTATCCTCTGGTTGTTAGTATGGCACCATATATCCATATTATGCCATCATTTTATCTGATAGTCATCTTAAGGACTGTTGGAAAATCTTGGTTGGAGTTCAAGGTCTTGAAATGGTGGAGGATAGTGAGTTCTTGCCTGTATTAGGCCAAACATCATTTCAACTTACCAATACTATTCATCCAAAGTTAAAACAACCAGTACTTAAATATTGTGTGACTATAGGAGTTAGCAATGCATAGGTTGAGGGTGTTTCATATGATAAAGAAGCCCTTCCAAATGACTGGTATATTCAATATAAGTCATTGGCTAATATAGACAAACAAATGGGAAAAACAAAAAGAATGTTTATAAGTGATGGTCGAGTACGCATCATGCCTGATAAGTCATCCATACCTCGACCAATATTTATGCCACAAAAACATGTATTACCAGCCATTCCTAAATCAGATCAACCATCTACAAGTAGTCACAGATTTTTCTCTAGAAATATACATAGTCATCCTGTTCCAAAAACCAGTGTTTCAGTTCCTTCTAATCAATTGTATATACCAGAAGAAAAAACATTTTTTGTTGTAAATAAAATGTTTAGAACATCCATGTCTCATTTTCCACCAGTAGAAGAGTTTCAGTATGCAAAACGTCACTATGTCAAAGGGGAAAAGTGGCCACCACAAACCAAGTTCTGTACTTCTTCATCCCAGTCAAAACAACCACCCACTAGAGCTGATTGTGCACCTCTTCTATAACATAACTCTCAAAATCCTACTGGTCTTGATCAAGTTTATGAGATAGGAAATTATCTAACAACATGGTGTGTACATGTTGAAGATGTTTTAGATGACTCGGGTAGGCAAGAAGATTTAATAAATGCAAATCTCAAACTGTTATATGATGAACAACAAAATGAGAAGACAAAAAGTCAAAAAAGAAGAAGAAAGAGACAAAAGAAGAAAGCCAAAGAAGTCCCAAAATTTAGAGTATATATGAGCGCTCCCAATTATTGGGATGAAGAAGAAGAAGAAGAAGAAACTGAAGAAGCAATCACTGCAATAAGTGCAGCAGAGTCTAGCTCAAAAGTCTCTGGAAAACTTGCCAGAGTAAAAGAAGAAGTTTATAAACAAAAAAGAACCATTTTCTTTTCAGATGATATTTACCATGATTTTGAACTTCATGCAAGAAGATTTCCAAATGCTTCAAATGTGTTTTTAGATCAAGACTATGTATAAGTATATCATCTATATATGTGACTATAAAATCATACTTATCAAAAATATAGTCCATTCTTCTTTGAAAAAACGCAGGTGTATTTTTCAGTCCAAATGGTACCACCTTCCACTAATAAAAACTAGTTGGGCAAGTGAAGGCAGTTTTATGCTGTTCTTCTTCTTGGATTTGAATATGATAGTATCTAGACTTCATATCAAACTTGTTGAATAATTTGTTGTTTTGAATCTTCTGCATAATTGTTTCTGGCCTGGGCAGAGGGTAATGGAAAATCTGAGTAATAACATTTAAGGGTTTATAATTTATTACCATTCGAGCCTTTCCTCTGACAATTTTTGAGTGATTTTTGACCAAGAACACAGAACAAGAGTAGTGAGAATCACTTGGCTCAATAAGATTCAAATTTAACAATTCTTTTATTTGGCTTCTGACTTCTTGTTCGTCTCTGGGGGTGTAAGGGATACGTTTTCCTTTTACTCCATTATCATGTAAAGTAACTATCTCTTGCTTAGGACTTTCTACTTCCCAAAATTGTTGGGGATTGTTTGAACAACTTTTTAACAATTTTTTATATATAGATTTTTGTTCATCAGACCCATTCATCTTAGTACATGCATTTTGTTTGTTTTTGACTCTATTATGTCTTCATATATTTGCAAGACTTCTTGCCAATTGTTAGAGTCATTTTTTGGTCTTCTTGCTCTTGCTCTCTTCTAGCTATTTTCTTTTCGAGCTTCAGAATTTGCTATCATTAGTCTTGGAACAAAAATATATTTTTTCTTTAAATTTATAATCAGCTTGTATTGGCTGATTGTTACTAGCAGCATTGAATTAATAAAAGGCATACCTAAAATTTAGCTTGTAGATGGGTCATAATGTTGAATTGCTGATATTTTAACAAATTTCCCCCAACGTTTAAAGGAATGTTGTCAACATAATGAGTTAACTGAACAAAACCTATGATTGTTTTAGAAACAAGAATATTTTGAAGTGGTTTCCAGAGAGTTTTAAATAAAGATGGTCTAGCCAAATTGTTTGATCCACCAATATCAACAATGACATCCACATTAATCCATTCACCTTTAACTTGAACTTCTACTGGGATATAAATCAAACTATTGGTTTTGACAATTTTTTTTAACAAATTCTATTATGTAACTCTATTAGATTCTGGAACAACTAATGATGTGGAAGCAATAGTTTTCTTTTGATGTGGAGAGAACTCACCAGATGCATATGTACATAATTTTTCTTCTTCATTCTCCCTCTTCTCAAAAAGAATAGCTCCCCAAAAACTGTCAAAAGCATTTGTTTGTAATATCAAAAGTCCATCACCTGGTGGTTGTAGCTTTGGTAGCTGTTGGCATTCTGATTTAAGTTCTTTCATGGCTGCAATTGCTTATGTAGACCATCCTCCTTTTAAATGCTACCTGATAGGTGTTGTTTTGTCAGATAGCCTGGGGATATATCTGTGAACATAGTTTAAGACACCCAAAAACCCCTGAATGGCTTTCGTTTCTTTTAACTTGTCAAGAAATTGAGATAGTTTGGTTAAAACATGGGGCTGCATTTGAATTTGTCCATCTACTACATTGATCCCCAAAAAATAAATAATGTCTTGGAAAAGAACCATTTTCTTCAAAGAAAGAAGTAATGACTCTTGACCAAGCCACTTCAAAGTTCCCTTCTTTCATTCTACCTTCAATAAACAATCAAAATAAAGCACATGTTTTCAATAAGTGTCTAAATACCCCAGAGTAGAAGGATATTTATATGCTACAAATGCAAGTGGGTATGTTTTAGATTTAGACAATTCATCAAATCGAGGAGAATCAATTAGGATATGGATTAGTGCCCTGTATCAAATGCAGGTTACGACAAAACTAGATAATGTTTCCATCGTGGTACTTATTGAGAAAAGAATGACAGGAATAGTATATGATTGGTGGATGGGACCATCCAATGAAGAGCATAGAGTAGTCATGGAATCAAGACAGGCAACACTAGAACTCTTGTTGAAAACTCAGTTTGTTCCAGAACTCATAGATGAGAAAAAATAGCTTATAACAGACTTAAGCCACATGGAATTAAAAATTTGAAATATCTTGACCAATTTGGTAAAGGTTTTATGCCTAAAGTCTTTATAGAAAATTTATCCAATGACACCGATAAAAAAATTTCATTTCCTTCCAAGCTTCCAGGGAATCTAGGAGATCTCATAATGAAAGATCTAGTTGTACAAGCCAAAAAGATAGATCAAATTTATTGGGTTGATCTTCTATTCAAGTGCACTTAAAAGGTTAAATATTTATGTTGGCAGAAAAAGGCACATGATATTACACCCAGTTCAGATGTCTATCGAGCAATGTTACCATGGACACCATTTAAAAAGAGAAAGAAAAACATAAAATATGGAAATTTCAAACCCAAGAGAATTTATAATCCCAAGAAGCCATTCCGAAGATTCAAAATTTTGAAGAAAAGAAATAGACAAGAAACAACAACTGTTGTTTCATTTGTAAACAAGAAGGTCATTTTGCTAGAAAGTGTCCTAATACTTTCTCTAATAAGTTAAAATCTTGTTTTGAAATTGAGGAATTTAAGGGCAATTTGTCTATTGTTGAGTCTGAAGATGACGTCTCTGATGTATATATTTTAGCAGAGGATTTAGATGTAGAAACAGATGTCGATTGTGTACAAAAAAGGAACATTTGTAAATATTGTTCTGATGATGAAGATTTTTTAGAAGAGCTACATTATAGTGAAGAATATGAAGACAGTGATACAGAAATCACAGAATAAACTTTTGATAGCTCGCAAGATGAGACCGCCTTAGAATTTTCACAGCACATCATGTCAGAAAAAGGTAAACAGCCAGAACCATTAAGCCCATTATTGTTATTTTTTTGCCCTTACATTATTATTGTTATGTCGACTCTGATTATATTATGACCCCTTAGACTCCTATATATAGGAAGGAGGTCTTGTCATTTGTATCATCCAATAATTGTTCAGTTTTGTAATGTAAAGCAGGTTTCCCCCTTGAAGAGGCTGAATTCTAAGGCATTTAGCTTTCTTTTCTATTTTTTTGTGATATGGTTTCATAACATTTGGTATCAAAGCTTTGGATTCTAGGGTTTCGCTGCTCCAAATAGGTCATCGCGACATTTGTGCTATAACTTTTTTCTGAGATGTTTCAGAAGCTAGAAAACAAAACCCATGTGAGATGAGATCTCACTAAGCGTCAGGTCCAAATTTCTGATCTTGTCTTACTATATTGTCGGAGATATGATCTGAGTAAGTGAGAGTTTTTGAAGCTCTAGAATTCCATATCAAATAGGTCATCGTGCAATTTTCATTATAATTGTTTTTTTACCAATTTTCAGATTTTGAAATTAAAACCCATTTGAGGCAAAATATTGTTGACACTTGGACCTGAATATTAGATCTTTTTTCCCTATATCTTCAGAGATACAGTCCAAGACATTTAGGGTTTCGACAGGCTCTTGAATTACATCCCAAACGGGTGACCTTGGGAAACTCATCATAACTTTGTCTCTGAGAATCAGATTCAATTACGCAAGAAGTTATAGAAAGAAGACAAACTCTAGTTGTTTGTATATAGGTTTCAGGTTCTAAGATCTAAACCGTGACACGTGGTACTTTGTACAAGTTCGCTCTACCGAACTAGTCTATAATTAGGTCATCGTGGGAGATTTGACATAACTCTTTGTTGGAGAATCCAATCTTGATCAGAGTTGTGGGGCTAGAAAGAGGACTTAGAGCACCACCATAGGATGAACTTTCAAGCCTTGGAGATCCAAAATTATAGAGATAAGAAGATTCAAGATCGAGCTCATAGAATCAAGAAAAAGCGATATGAGGGAATTTGATGGCAAGGATTCGGTAAATTGGATTCTACAGATGGAGCAATATTTTGATCTACATGGTGTAAAACTATTACAAAAGGTACATATTGCATCTTTATATTTAGAACCAAATTAATTTTTATGGTATAAAGCACTTTGTTCTCGTAAAGCACTTGTCACTTGGTTAATTTTCACAGAAGTGTTGGCATTATGATACATATGTTGTACTTGATGGCAACCCACTCATCTCAGATGATAAATTATGGTGTAGCAAAGTTATTTTCTAGTTCATGGACTTTCACGCGGAGAAACGTTCATGCACTTTCATGCAGAGAAAAGTTCACGCACTTTCATGCAGAGAAAAGTTCCTTTTATGTAAAGAAACGTTGACGCACTTTCATGCAAAGAAAAGTTACTTTCATGCAGAGAAAATTTCACACACTTTCATGCAGAGAAAAGCGCACGCACATGGGAAATCTTATGGTTGGTTCATGGTATTAGTCCGACAGTTTTTGATCCTATGGTTTTGGTCCGTGGTATTGCATCCAAAAGAGTTGAACCCAAGTATTGGGTCCATGGTATTGTTTTGTTATGGTTTTGGACCATGGTATTGAGTAAGGCCTAAGACTATAAAAGGAGTAGAAGATCATTAGGCAAATGGATGAGAAAAGACTTGAATATATGATGTAGTATGAGATCCAGTATGTAGGATATGGGTTATGATGCATTGTTCGATCTGAGCTAAGGAGGGATCTCACCAGTTGATGGAGAACAAGATCTAAGGATAGATCGAGATCAAATGGTTTGAAATGAATCATCTTTATATGGTTTGATCATGGATAGACTAGATCTGAATTATTGATGCATGTTTTATTGTACGCATGTTATGATATGGGTATGGCTGATTTCTAAAATAGCCACAAAGTCATGATTGAATATGTATAGATCTGTACGTGGGTTGGCTTTGGCGAAAGCGCGTATATACGCGGGTTTGATTCATCTTAGTAGCGTATAAATAATGAAGTATGATGTCTGAAGTTGCATTTGGATTTGATTGTTATTGCAGAGTTCTGTAGTCTGCTCTGTGTTCTGGTGACTGTGTTGTTGACAGGGTTTGAGTGTTTCAGTGATTCAGAAATTGACGATGCCAGTATTTATTGTTTTGTGCTTCAATGATATTGATGGGTCCAGTATGAAAATTGGATGAAACATGGCCTTCAGATTATAGTGTTGTGCTTCAGGAGTATCCAGCCTGAAAATGTATGAAATGTGGTACTTGGAGGAAGAAAGAGAAGGTTGTTGCCTTCTGTAAGTCGGCACCTATGTACTAGCACATCAGTTAGTACAAGAGTTAAGGGGGTGGTAGGTCCCTTCTAGTAGTAGCTGGAGAACGAGTAAAGGTTGGAGCATTTTAGTAGGCCAGCACCTACGTACTAGTAAGTGAATCGGCTAGTACAAGAGCCAAGGTGGTTGTAGCCTTCTGCAGGTAGAAGCCTGCATACTGGTATAAGACTGCACTAGTACAAAACTATTGTCAAAGAAGTTTCTTATTAAAAGAAGATAGAGACGACTTGCAACAGGTGGTTTTCACCCACATTGGGTTTCCACCTTATATCATGGTCTTCATGTGTGCTTCTTGTGTGCAATGATCTGTTCTGTTTTACTGCGCCTGCTTACTATACATATGGTTAAAGAAGTTCTGATGCACTAACTAAAGATCAACATTTAATGGATTAATTGAAACATAAGTATTCTGGATATATGCTAGTTGCATTAGACACAGTTGCGTATACATGCAGGTTCCATTAATTAAAGTTTTATTGATTTGATAATACTGATTCACCCCCCCCCCCCCCCCCCCCCCCTCAGTATTATTTCAAACAAGAAGAAATGATAACACATTATAGGATACAAAGAGTAACACCTTCTTTAGCCAATTGATAAATCTCAAACAAAAGGGTTCAATGGCAGAGCACATTGAGGAATTCCAAAAATTAAATATAAGGGTAAATGATATTGAAAAAAAGAATAGGATTGATGTCTTCATAGGGAATTTTAAAGGATAACATTCAACATGAGCTTCGCCTTTGGGAACCCGATTCATTGGAGAAGGCATTCAGGTTGGCCAAAAAAATTGAAAGTGGAATTATGGAGACAAGGAATGTTGGCACTCAGAACTATAAATATGGAAGTGTTTTTTCTCCTAACCTTCCACAACCTAGAAGGTTTACATGACAACAATTGGAAGAAAAGAGAGAGAAAGGTCTTTGTTATAGTTGTGATAACAAATACACTAAAGGTCATAAGTGTGCTAAGAAGAAATTATTTTACATAGATTGTGAAGAAGAGGAAGAAAAGGGTCAAGAAACATCAAACGAAAAGGATATACACCAAGAACTAACCCTAAAGAAAGAAGAAATGAATCTGACCATATCTTGTAAAACATTGGTAAGAATTACCACTCCTCAAACTCTCAATATAGAAGGACATATCAAGAAGAAAAAGGTTCAAGAAGTGAAAAATCACATCAAGCATCAAGAAATGAATCTGACAATATCTTGTAATACATTGGCCAGAATTACCACTCAAACTATCAAGATATAGGGACATATCAACAAAAAAAAGGTAATAGTGTTGGTTGATTCAGGTAGTACCCATAATTTTATTCATTGTAAGATAGCCAAGGAATTGAATTGCTTCTTATATCCAGCACTGGAGTGTCAAGTGATGGTTGCAAGTGGGGGAAGCATACATTTCTCTCAAAAGTTCCATAATATCAAGCTAACCATCGGCGAATATGTATTTAATAGCCCAATGCTTTCCATTCCAATGGGTGGTGCTAATGTTGTACTAAGAGTCCAATGGCTACAATCCTTGGGTACAATAGCTTTTAATTTTCAAGAACTTTTCATGAAATTGTCTTTGGGAGAAAAGGAAGTTGAATTAAGGGGTATCATAAGGAAACTAGGAAAGATAATCACCTCTAACAGAATGACAAAGCTTCTAAAGAAAGAACAAATAGGTGTAATTGCACAATTATGTTCGCTAGAGGTTGCCACACTAAAAGCATCTATTTCTGTAGATCTCCAAAAGGTCTTGGACAATCATTCCAAGGTATTTGAGACTCCCAAAGGCCTCCCCCCTATTCATGATCATGATCATGCTATTCATTTTATTCTAGGAAGTTTTCCTCCAAACATTAGGCCTTAGAGATATCCATATGCCCAAAGGAGTGAAATTGAACGTACAGTTGCCGAATTGCTAGAGGTTGGTATAATTATCCAACCAAATTCAATAAATGAAGCAAGGGATGAATAGAGGAATGATGAAGTAGGGTTGGACCTCATTCAAAAGTTGCAGAAGATCCTAGTTCAAACAATATTGCGAGAACTTGACAAGGAAGGAAAAAACATATTGGAACCTGAAGTAGTCACAAAACCGAGAAATCGACGGCTACAAAATCAATCAATTTCAGAGTATCTCATCATGTAGAAGAACTTACTTGCTGAATATTCCACATGGAAGGATGATAATTCTATAAAAAAAGCATACAGAACTACTCAAGAATTGAGGACAACACTTTTTGAAGGAGAGGACATGTTAGGTCCCTATACTGCTATTGTAACCCCTTATTGTTATTAGTGCAACCCGCTTATTATATTTTTGTTCCCATTTAGTACCCATATTGTTATTATTGTGCCCCATAGAAGCCCACTATTGTTATTTTTGTACCCTTACATTATTATTGTGATGTCGGCTCTAATTATATTATGACCCCTTAGACAATTGTATATAGAATGAAGGTCTTGTCATTTGTATCATCCAAGAATTGTTCATTTGTGTAATGTAAATGAGGTTTCCCCCTCGAAGAGGCTGAATTCTAAGGTGTTTATCTTTCTTTTCTATTTTTTTGTGAGATGTTTTCATAACAATGTGCTCCACCATTGAACCCTTTTTCTTGAGATTTATCAATTGGCTAAAGAAGGTGTTGCTTTTTGTATCCTCATAATGTGCTATAATTTCCTCCATAAAAATTTACCAAGTGATAAGTGGTTTATGAGAACAAAGCCATTGATACCATACAAACTGATTAGGTTCTATATATAAAGTTGCAATGCATACCTTTTGTGTGTGGTGCACATCATGAAGGTCAAAATATTGCTACATTTGTAGTATCCATGTTACTAGATCCATTCCATCAAAATTCCTAATATCTATCTTTGGAATGTGGTGGGTATTCAACCCAACATTGGAGTCTCTAAAATCATAATTCATATTCCTTTTGTCCTCATCATGATTTTCATGGATTATCTTGTCACCATTGGGAAGCCATTGTTGCAACAACTTTGTCAATTCTTCCATCTTGACATTCATCATTGCTTCCATGTCTTGTTTAAGCCATTCTTCAAATCTTCCATGTATGCTTTCAAAACATCCTTCAAAACTTCCATGTCCCCTTTTAGTTCATCTTTGGTTTCCCTTTGTGAGAGTGAAATTCGTTGCACTTGGTCCAATAATTTTGATATATCATGTTGCAATTCTTCCTCTTCATGAGTCATAATAGAGATTTCTGAGGGCTTAATGGGTGTACAATTATTTTTTTTGGGAGGAATTTTAGAACCAAATACTAATATCTATGCTTCAATATTCCCTTTGAATCAGTTCAAACTTGTTTTTCAAACAAACGTTATGTAAAATTTTAAAAAATACACACCTTTTTCTTGATTTTTAGTAGCTTGATATTGAAGTTCTTGTATCTCTATAATTTCAGATCTCCAAGTTCTTAAATTCCTTCCTTTATTATCCCTCTGAGTCTTCTTTCCAACCCATCAAGTCAGGCTAAGGTTGGATTATTCAAGGAAGAGTTATGCCCAATCTCCCACGATGACCTGATTATAAATTGGTTCAGTAGAGAGAACTTGTATGGAATGATACATGTACCTATTTTTACCTTTAGTACTGAAAATTATATGGTTTTAATTTTAGCTTATAAATCTTCGTAGAAAATAGTTATAGTGAAAATTCCAATATGGCCTGTTTGAAGAAGCAGAACCCTAGAATCCAAATCTCTGATACCAAATGTTATGCAACTAGATCACAAAAGATAGATCAATGAATTACAAATTATCCTCTTCAAGGGGAAAACATCCTTTACATTACATAAATGAACGATTCTTGGATGATTCAAATGATAAGACCTCCTTGGTATTTATAGGAGTCTAAGGGGTCATAATATAATCAGAGCCTACTTAACAATAATAGTGTAAGGGAAAAACAATAACAATAATGGTCTTCTATGGGGTACACCAATAAAAAACATGGGGGATGCATGGAAAAAACAATAACAATAGGGGGCTACACTAAAAATAACAATAAGGGGAATACACTAGTATCATAGGGACCTAAAATAGTGATCCCGACTCACTTGAACAACTCAGCCTAGACTCTTAATTCGGGTGTGAGTTCATCGTGAAATCTGCTGTATGGATGACTTGCCCATCCATCAACCTGTGAGACCTCACAGTGAGTATTCAACATGTTCTACAAACTTTTATACTTTGAATTTTTTTTCCAACTTCCTTATGATTTCAGACAAGCCCAACCATTCCTGATCTGGTTGGCTGTAAGGAAAAATACTTTCCATCTACGAAATCAAGAATTGAAATCTAAAATATCCTATACCCTTACCTGTGTACCCCCAACATGGATTCCATATTTTATTTTACCCATGCTATCACACAACTACGTTGAAGTGCACAAAATGCATACTCCCAAAATTTTCTAGGACAATAATAAAACTTGGACCATTAATGTGCCCAGAAAAAACAGAGATGTGTATCTAAGTGCGCTTCATCAATTTTATAGGGAATCTAACCCTCTCCCAATCATCTCTTAAATATGCATTTCTTTAAATCCATTTAGTTCATATAATAGAATCAATAACAAAACAAGCGAGCCAACAACATATGTTAATTCAAATGAAGTAAGAACAAACATTCATCATCTCGTAAAGACTATAAAATTGTTGAAATTCAAGATCTTCAAACACATGCAAGAATTTGAACATTCCTCAATAAAATAATAAAGGAATTAACATGCAAAATTCACACAGGAATTTTCCATTCCTCATTATTAGTTTAAGCATTTAACCAGTAAAATAAATATGTACATAGGATTCAAACATATGCAACATAAGTAAAAACTTATCTTATGTAGAAAAAAAACTGACAATTGAGATTGAGACTTTAACTCTCCACCCAACCTTAGATGAGCTGTAACAAATATTTCTTGTAGTTTTCACCCCTGAGCTAGATTTCAGATCTTGAGAGAAGTGCTTCACGGAAAAACCAAAGCTTCGCATAACACCAGGAAATATAGAGATAGCACCATCTCCACTCCTACCAAACTAGTTATACCAAGGAACCTAGAGGCTATTCCACCTTCACCCTTCACCAAAACAATAGAATCAGAAGGCTACTCCACCTCCACCATTAAATAATCTCCCTTAGTGACACTCCACCCTATCCGAGAATATATAATACACTCAAAATGAACCCATAACAAGACCAACAATGCTTTCAGTGGCTTCACTCTAACCTAGGAATCTAGATCATACCAAAGTATTTATTAAGCCTAGAAACAAGAAATAGAAGGTACAAGACACTCATTGACTAGGAATTTAAAGAGTATAGTATCTGTTGAAAATAATACTGAGAGGGGGGTGAATCAGTATTATCAAATTCTTTTCAATATATCTTCCTTATTTATACTTTGAATTATTCTTTGTATGTTAGTACCATAAAATAATGAGCATGAACAAGAAAAACAGATAGTCACACCAAAGAACACCAGATATAAATTGGAAACCCAATGTGGGTGAAAACCATTTGCTGCAATATTTGTATATCTTCTTTCAATTAGAAATTCCTTTTACAATGATCTTGTACTGGTGCAGTCCTTTACCAGTACACAGGCTGCAACGTGCAGAGAGCTACTACTCTCTCTCATTTTCCAGTTTCTCTTGGAAGGGAGCAACAACCCCCTTTTCTCTTTTACTTCTTTAAGGACCACGTTTCATTAATTTTCAAACTGGATCCATGAACATTAAATAATCATCAAGTACATGAAAATCACCCAATATCCTTATACAATAAACCAATGAATTACCCACTCTTCAGAATGCTGTAAACAGAAAAAATACTAGAAATTTAACCCCAGTACTCTGCTGTAATAGATAAAAGACAATCAAAAATTGTTTCAAGATAAGACCGCAACTTCACCAACAGGGGCCTGCGTATGTACGCAGCTCTTCTGAGACAAAACTATGCAGATCTGCACTGGTTGTTCTTCTGCTCTACGAACTTTTCTTCAGATCCGCACCTTCACTTCTGACTTACTGTGTAGACCCACACTGTGCCTTCTTCTCGCCTGCATACCTTGCACTTCACGCTTGACTGTGCTGCGTGTGCCCCACACTGTGCCTTCTCCTGTACTGCATACCCTGCACTGCGCCTTTGACTGCGTTGCGTACCCATGCACTTTGCCTTTGACTGCGCTGCGTACCCACGCATTGCGCCTTCAGATCGCCTGCGGACTTCTGATTAGGGCCAGATTTTTGGTACACCAATGTGCCATAGTTAGTCAGATCCACAGATCTGTTCATGCACTCGAGAGATCACGACATGCCAATAGATTCACCTTAAGTTAAGTTATCTCCTTGAATTAGATCCAGCTTTTAAAAACCAATCACCCAAAATTTCAGATCTCAAGATATTCAATTGAAAAGTTGCTTTAGCCAAGTGATCTCCTTCCCTATTTATAGTCAAGCCCTTATTCACACCATGGGACAAAACCTTCAATAACCAATACAAGGGATCCAAACCGGGGCTAAAATAGATCCTATACCATGGGCCAAAACCATAGCATCAGAAATGGCGGGCTAAATACCACGAGCCAAACATAAGAAACCCCACGTGAGCATGCTTCACTGCCTTGAAGTGAGTGAACTGGGGTTACGCACCTTCTGAACGGGTAACTTGCGGGTATGACCGCACCTCCTGGGCGGCGAACCTGCGGGTCCGCACCTTTTGGACCATTCACCTGCGAGCCTCTTAATTTCCATCATTTTGAGAGCCTGAACAGACCATTGCCACTTGAGAGAGTTTCCATCAAGTACAACACCTGTATCATAGAGCCATACCAGAATCATAATTTCAACAATCTCCCCCTTTGGACTTGATGGCAACCTCAAGATCCTCAACGTCATTCTCCCCCTTTTACATCAAGGGCAAAGGGTTTATGCTCCCCCTAAGAACATGCTCCCCCTGACTATAAACTAGATCTGCAAAGAAGAATTATAATCCACAAAAAAACCATAAACGACTATGCTTTGAGCTAGAGACATATTGCAGCCATGTTTAGATCAGCATCCATGTTCTCCTTCTGTGCTACCATAATGCCAACAATGCATTATATGCTCCCCCTGAAGCGAGTGCCATTGATCTCGACCAATCCGCAAACCAGCACATGTACACATATACCCAGAAAGAACCTTGTTGTACAACAACACTCAGAAGAGATCAACAACATATGATGCATCAACAACCCCCAGCTTGTCCTGAGGTATTCAAAGGTCTCCCATGGGCGTAGGTTGGTGAGTAAAATCAGCAACTTGTTCCTTAGAAGGAACATTACCAAACTTGACCTTTTGTTCAAGCACTTGTTCCCAGAGAAAATGATACTTGATCGGTATGTGCTTGGTCTTTGAATGCATGATTGGGTTCTTTGAAATGCTAATTGCACTTGTATTATCACATAAGATGGAGATAGGTGGTGTACAAGTGATTTTAAAATCCTGCAAGGTCTGCATCATCCAAAGGAGTTGAGTGCAGCAAGATGCAGCAACAACATATTCTGCTTCAGCTATAGACAAGGCAATAGAACTTTGTTTCTTGCTGAACCAAGATACTAATCTAGAACCCATAAAGAATGCACCACCACTTGTGCTCTTCCTGTCATCCATTCTTCTGGCCCAATCTGCATCTGTATAAGCATGAAGTGTGAGATCTGTATCTCTAGGATACTATAAGCCATAATTTTGAGTCCCTTGAAGATATTTGAAAATTCTCTTCACTGCCTGAAGATGAGTTTCCTTTGGATTTACCTGAAATCTTCCAACTATTCCCACTGCATGCATGATGTCTAGACGAGTACCTGTCAAATAAAGTAGACTTCCAATCATAGACCTGTAGGTTGGTTGATGCACTGCTGCTGATTCATCATTTGCACTGAGGTTGCATCCTGTTACCATGGGTGTACATACT
>APFE031569737.1:79366-97940 GCA_000404065.3 Pinus taeda
TTTGAAGACCCATTTTGTCCCTATAACATTCTTATCCTTTGGTCTAGGAACCAACTCCCAAGTGTCATTCTTTTCGATTTGCTCAAGTTCTGCATTCATTTATTTGACCCAACATTCATCTTTGCATGTCTCTTTCACACTTTGTGGTTCAGTAGAAGAGAGTAATGCCAAATAGCTTGAAGCTTCTGCAATTGTTCTTCTTGTTTATATACCTGCTTCTTTCTGCCCCAAAATCTGAGATTCAGGATGATTCTTCTGAACATACATGGATGGAGTCTTTTCTTCTATCCTTGTCTGTTCCTCTGGTGCTTCTTGAGGTTCTTCTTCTTCATCATTCTGTCTTTGAGGGTAGTATTCATCTTCTTCGATATTTTCATGATTTACTTGCCTAGGGATGTATCCCTTTTCATCAACCACTACATCAATGCTATCAACAATTCATCCAAGTCTTTTGTTGTAGCACTTATATGCTTTGCTGTGTGGAGAATAACCAAGAAGAATGCCTTCATCTGCTCTAGGTTCAAGTTTGCCAAGTTGCTCATCAGTATTCTTAATATAGCATTTGCTCCCAAAAATTTTGAAATGCTTTACCGAAGGAGTCTCACCATATCAGACCTCATGAGGAGTTTGAGTGTTGTTCACTCAGACATTTGTTTTGTTGAGAATAACAACCGCAACATATGTAGCTTCACCCCAGAAAGTTGCGGGGGTTCCAGACTCATCAAGCATAGAACGAGCCATTTGTTGGACTATTCTGTTCATCCTTTCCACCACTCCATTTTTCTGAGGAGTTCTAGCTGTAGAGAATTCCCTTCTTATCCCATGTTCTTCACAAAAATCAAAAAATTCGTTTGAGGTAAACTCTCCACCTCTGTCGGACCTGAGGCTCTTAATTTTGTAACCTGATTCATTTTCAAGCAAGGCTTTGAAAGATTTGAATTTTTCGAAAGCTTCATCTTTGTGCTTCATAAGCCCTAACCAAACAAACCTAGAGAAATCATCAATGAATAGTATCAAGTATTCTTCTCCTCGAGGTGTCCTTTTCCTAAAAGGACCACAAACATCCGTATGAACTAGCTCAAGAGGCATGCTAGCTGATCCTTCCTTTTCCGGAAAGTTAGTTCTCGTTTGCTTTCCAAACTGACATGATTTTCATATGGTGTTGTCTAGAATTTTGATATCTGAAAGACCACGAACTGCCTGGTATTTGCATGCTTTCTTTATTTGTGAAAAGCTTAGGTGCCCCAACCTCCGGTGCCATAACCAGTGTTCATCATCCTTGCTTAAATAGCATTGTTTTTGTCCTTCTTCAAATATGTATAGATTATTTGGAGTTCTTCTACCTTTGATCAGTGTTTCACCTGTATCAAGATCACGAACACGACATCCATTTGATCTAAATATTACCTCGGTTCCTTGATCACACATATGGCTGACACTCAGAAGATTATGCTTCAATCCATCAACATACAAAATATTTCCAGCTTTGACCTTTTCTTTCAACTAAGCAATGCCTTTTCCTTTTATAGCTGCAGGAGTATCATTTCCAAAAGAAAATTTCTTTCCCTTTTCTAAAGCAGAATATGATTCAAGTTTTTCTTTATCACCTGTCATATGCTTCAAACATCCACTGTCGATGTATCAGAAATTTTCTTGTTCCTCTGCATAAAAGGCTATCCCACATCTTTCTGTTTGTGGTTCCTTTATTCTCCATGATCTGGTGCTTGAGGGTTGTTCCTTTGTCTGCTGAAACCTGCTCCTACATTCATAATATTCATGACCAAATTTATTGCAAATAGAACATTCAAATTCATTTTCAAGAGCCGAAAAATTGTTATAGGTCCTTTTTGTAATCCCAGTCATACTTCTTTGTTTTTGAGGTTCTCTAGTCATGATTGTTTTATATGCAACACATTGAGCTGCTTTGTGACCAAAGTTATGACAAGAGAAACATTGTCCATTGAAGAAGCTTCTGCGGTTATCAAATCTACCGGCCAAATGATTGTAATTTCTATTGTCATCCATTCTTGAAGCAAATTGAGAAGATTTTACCTGTGGCTGGTTGTAGATTTTGTTCACCCTTAAGACGGATTTCCCCTGGTTTACCTGATAGTCTTTGTTTTTTCTTGATGTAATTCGTCCCTGCTTTACCTGGTGATCTCCATTTTTATTTTGCTCATTCCTTCTTGCTACATCAAGATAACTCTTTGAGGTGGATGCTTGAGATGTTTCTCCATTATACCCCAGACCTGTCTTGTTTAGCGGAGAACGTTGTACATTGATGATCTCATCCAGAGTTTCAGATCCTTTAACAAACTTAAGATTAATAGCATTTGTTTTCTCAATTTATTTTCTAAGGCCAACTATTTCACCTTCCAACTTTTCAAGAAATTTTTCTTTTTCATCAATTTGAAATTGTAGAGTATCAATGATCATATTATTTTCTTCTATACATGTCTTGAGTCTAGAAATTTATTCATAAAAGCTATCCACAACTACAGCATCCATGTAATCATCATCTTCAAAGGCCATCAAAAGTTTATAGTCATTACCTCGTTCATCTTCATCACTATTTGATAGAACATCACTATCTTCATGAGTGTAGTAGCTCTTCTTATTTGCATTTTGTTTCTTGTTCCATCTAATAGGTTCCTTTCCCTTGTCGATCTTATCCTTATGAGGATATTTGGTAGCATAGTGACCTACTCTTCCACAAGCAAAGCATTTGAAGGGAAAATTACCTCTGAACCGTCCAGTACCCTGTTGAAGATTTCTGACGAAGTTTGATTCTTCTTCTTCTTCTGACCCATGTCCTAATTCATAGTACTCTCCTTTACCTGAAGCCTTGAAGGCAGCTTCTCTCCTGTTAGATGGACCTCCTTTCCTCATTTCATAAGCAGTTAGAATTCCATGTAGTTGTGACATTTTAAGATGCTGTAGATTCTCCTTTTCTTCTATAGCAAAAACTTTAGATTCAAACCTAGGTGACAAAGATCTTAGAACTTTTTCAACCACAACAACCTCTTTTATTTCTTCACCCAAATGTTTCATACAATTAACAATCTCATCCACACAAAGAAAATAGTTAGCCACACTTTCATCATTATACATCTTGAGATTTTCATGATGAATCCTGAGGGTTTGAAGTTTTGCATGTTTTACCTGATCATCTCCTTCATAGCTCAGAACAATCTTGTCCCATATTTCTTTTGCGGATTTATACTGCATAACTTTCACAAATTCTAATTGAGATAGGCATCCTAGAAGAGTATTGACTGCCTTTACATTTGTTTCATATTTCTTCTTCTCTGCTGGATCTGTAGAAGTAGCTGATGGAAAAGTATACCCTGTTTCTATGATGTCCCAGACTTCTGTACCCAAAGATTGAAGATAGGAAGTAACTCTTACCTTCCAATATACGAAGTTTGTCCCATCACAAATCGGTGGCCTGATTGATGCTTCCCTCTCATAGTTGCTCATGATGATGGATCTTCCTTCAAGCGATCAAGCTCCTTCAGAAGGACCGACTTTGATACCAATTGTTGAAAATAATACTGAGAGGGGGGTGAATCAGTATTATCAAATTCTTTTCAATATATCTTCCTTATTTATACTTTGAATTATCTTTGTATGTTAGTACCATAAAATAATGAGCATGAACAAGAAAAACAGATAGTCACACCAAAGAACACCAGATATAAGGTGGAAACCCAATGTGGGTGAAAACCACCTGCTGCAATATGTCTCTATTTTCTTTCAATTAGAAACTACTTTTACAATGATCTTGTACTGGTGCAGTCCTTTACCAGTACACAGGCTACAACCTGCAGAGAGCTACTACTCTCTCTTGTTTTCCAGTTTCTCCTGGAAGGGAGCAACCACCCCCTTTGCTCTTTTACTTCTTTAAGGACCACATTTCATTAATTTTCAAACTGGATCCATGAACATCAAATAATCATCAAGTACATGAAAATCACCCAATCTCCTTATACAATAAACCAATGAATTACCCACTCTTCAGAATGCTATAAACAGAAAAAATACCAGAAATCTAACCCTAGTACTCTGCTGTAATAGATAAAATACAATCAACAATTGTTTCAAGATAAGACCGCAACTTTACCAACAGGGGCCTGCGTATGTCCGCAGCTCTTCTGAGACAGAACTGCGCAGATCCGCACTGGTTGTTCTTCTGCTCTGCGAACTTTTCTTTAGATCCGCACCTTCACTTCTGAATTACCGTGTAGACCCGCATTGTGCCTTCTTCTCATCTGCGTACCTCGCACTTCACGCTTGACTATGGTGCGTGCGCCCTACACTGTGCCTTCTCCTGTACTGCGTACCTCACACTGCGCCTTTGACTGCGCTGCGTACCCACGCACTTCGCCTTTGATTGCGCTGCGTACCCACGCACTGCGCCTTCGGATCGCCTGCAAACTTCTGATTAGGGTTAGATTTTCAGTACACCAATGTGCTACAGTCAGTCAGATCCACAGATCTGTTCATGCGCCCGAGAGATCACGACATGCAAATAGATTCACCTTAAATTAAGTTATCTCCTTGAATTAGATCCAACTTTTAAAAACCAATCACCCAAAATTTCAGATCTCAAGATATTCAATTGAAAAGTTGCTTTAGCCAAGTGATCTCCTTCCCTATTTATAGTCAAGCCCTTATTCACACCATGGGATAAAACCATCAATAACCAATACAAGGGATCCAAACCGGGGCTAAAATAGATCCTATACCACGGGCCAAAACCATAGCATCAGAAATGGTGGGCTAAATAACACGGGCCAAACATAAGAAACCCCACGTGAGCGCGCTTCACTGCCTTGAAGTGAGTGAAATGGGGTTCCACACCTTCTGAACGGGTAAACTGCGGGTATGACCGCACCTCCTGGGCGGCGAACCTGCGGGTCCACACCTTTTGGACCATTCACCTGCGAGCCTCTTAATTTCCATCATTTTGAGAGCCTGAACAGACCATTGCCACTTGAGAGAGTTGCCATCAAGTACAACACCTATATCATAGAGCCATACCAGAATCATAATGCCAACAGTATCTACTATCCAACTATTAGGGAATCTAGAGATTTCCCTGCCTCCACCCTTTAACTGTAACAATGATCTAGAGGCTACTACCCTTTAATTGAGAGATGAACAAATAACACTTCCATTGCTAAACCAAATTAGAAGTCCACTCCAGAAATCTATTGAATGACCTTTACAAACTAATTTCATTTCCACCCCTTCTTATTGTTGTGTTCTATTTCACCTAAGAGTGTTGACCCAAAACAAACTATTCCTTCTTGTATATTTTTATTTTTGATGCACAACTTCTCTCTCATGGTTGTTACCACTCTCTACTAGACTCTCTCCACGTTGTTTTTTCATTTGTTTAATTTTCCATGTCTTTCCATGTGCTTGGAAATACCAATAACTCCTTTGGCCAATGCAACCCACTCTCCTTTAATTTCTTGTCCTTTCTTTCTTGTAAATTTGTCCAAGAAAGCATGGTCTTACTGTCCTCCTTAGAAATACCCATTTACTTCTTCCAACTCCCTTTAATTTTTAGTCAGCTTCATTAAGGCCCGAACCAGTAAGCCCATGATTTTCATTAAATGGGCTACTTCCTCCTAGTTCTCAAGCAACTTTCTCAACTCAAGCTCTGAAATCCTTGTCCCTTCTCTCCACCAGTTCATTGTGATTATATTTCCAATAATAATTACAAGGAATTTTTTTATAATGTTTACAAGAAGGCACTTGCAAAATGGGTTGTTACATACCCCACCCCCTTGGAGGAACAACATCCTCAGTGTTTTATACCTGAACACAATTAAACACCATGCTCTAAACTAAGCATAAGATACCATTATGAGTTGTATATATACAATTATACACAACAATTTACAATCAATATATATTTTCTTAGCTTGAAAATAGAATTGGATATGTTGCCCTCATTTGATGAGTGATCTCCCATGTGGATTCCTCAAGCCCAAAGTACCTTCACTACACCTTGACTTGGTCGATAACTTGATTCTAGACTGCAATATGCCTTTGATCTAGGATGTACTCAGGTTTTGGTTGGTACTCTCCTTTTGATTCCACATCTAGCACCGACCAAGTAATCACATGATTACCATATTGTATATAAGCAATGAAACATGAAAAACATCAAGAAATTTTTATAGTAGGAGGTAAGGCCAATTTATATGCCACCGGCCCCAGTCTTTCTAAGATATGGAATGGACCACAAGTCCATGGTTCCAACTTCGTACAAAACCCAATTTTCAAGGAACTCTTCCTGGGTTTGACTCATAGGTAGACATGTTCTCATACTTTGAATTCTTTGTAAACTCTATGCTTGTATACATAACTCTTTTTCCTGTCTTGAGCGGATTTTAAATTCTTCCTAATGGTTACTATCTCCTGTTCCATCTCTTTAACATGTCATGCCCAATGTGAACCCTATTCACTAGATCAAGCTAGCTGATAGGAGTACTACACTTTCTCTCATAAAGAGATTCCAATGGACTCATATTCAATGATTCTTGGTACTGATTATTGTAAGAAAATTCGGCTAGTGGAAGAAACTCCTCCCACTTCCTTAGCTAACACATGACATACATTCTAAGGATGTCTTCCAGTACTCTATTTATCCTCTTGTTTTCCCATCTGTTTGTGGATGGCATGTTGTGCTTTTTGTCCTTAGGTTAGCAAATAATTCCTTCCAAAGTTTAGAAGTGATTTTTACATCTCTACCTGAGATAATTATATTGGGTACTCCATGCAATACTACAACCTCTTTCATGAAAACATTGGATACATCACTAGCTATATAAGTCGATTTAACAACCACGAAGTAATCATCCTTGCTCAATTTGTCCATTGCAACGATAATGGCATTGTGTTTATTGGTTGTCTATGGTATTCCTATTATAAAATCCATTGAAATTACTTCCCACTTCCATTATGGAATAAGGATAGGCGACAATAAATCAGTTGGGTGCTTAATCAACCTTTACTTTTTGACTTTTAATACAACTAGAAATGAAATCAACCAATTTTTTTTTGAAATCAGGCCAATACCTTTTTTTTTAATGGTTGTTAAGGTATTTTGATAACCCAGGTGGCCAAAATACAAATTTTCATGAAATTATTTTAATATGTGTCTTATTAAGTTATTTTCATTTGGCACATAACTTCTATTTTTAAATATGATTAGTCTATCCTTTGTGAGGTGAAATCTTTTATCTTCCTCACCTTTCGAATCTTGTTGTAGCTTCTCTTCCAATGACTAGTATTTGACATCTTTCTTTCCAACAACCTTAATTATTTCAGTCAGATTAGTTTCATATGAACTAATGGCTATTATGTGAGCCAATTGAACTCATTTTTTTAGTGCATCAACAACTCAATTCTCCTCCCCTTTGATATATATCATTTGAAAATCAAACTCACTGATTAAAGCCTTCCAATTTCCTTTCCTGACATTCAATTTTGGTTGATTGAATAAATATTTTAGACCTTTTTGGTCTGTAATCAATATAAATCTCCTTCCCAGGAAATAATGTCTCTGCATTTTTAAAGCGTTAACAATGGAAATGAGTTCCAAATCATGAGTCATATAGTTATGCTCCTGCTCATTTAATTTTTGTGATTCAAAGAAAATAACTTGCCCCTCTTGTATGAGGACCCCACCCAATCCTTCTTTGCATGCATCTGTACATACCATGAATTCATTTTTTGGATCATAACTTCGAAGAATTGGTGTGTAGGTGAGTAACTAATTCCACTGCTCAAAACTAGCGGTGGACTAGAAATGCATAGCTACAAAAACTTCTCTCCTTTTCTCTATGACTTTGTGATTGAATGTCCAATCCTAGAGAAATTTATATTGAATCTACTATAATAACCCGCCAGACCCATGAATAAATTGATCTCAATGACATTCTTTGGTTCTTGCCATTCCATGGTGGCTCTAATTTGCTTTGGGTCAACCACTACGCCCTCCTTTCTGACTACATGTCATAAGTATTGGATTTTGGACTCAAAGAATTCACACTTGATGAGTTTTCTTAGACATTATACTCCTTTAAAAATTGTAGCACTACTTCCAAGTTCTTTTCATGTTCCACTTTTTCTTTTGAATAAACTAGAACGTTGTCAACAAATACTAACACAAATTTGTCTAGAAGATAAATCAACACATTATTTATCAAGCACATGAATGTTGTAGGTGCATTCGTAAGTCCAAAAGGTACTAACATGAATTCATAACCTTACTCAAAATGTTTTCTTATGAATTTATTAATCCTTCATACACACTTGGTGATACCCAAATCTCAAATCGATTTTTCAGAATGCTACTGCTCCCTACATCTAATCGAACAAGTCATTAATTAGCGGCAATGAATATATATTATTTAAGGTAGATTTATTGATTTTCCTATAGTCTATACACAATATGAGTGTACCATCCTTCTTCTTTATAAATAAAACTGGTGCACACCATGGTAACACACTTGTCGTGGTGTACCCTTTGTCTAACGTTTCCTTGAGGTGTAGCTTCAATTCCATGAGCTCTAGAGTACTCATATGATATGATGCTTTAGATACTAACATTTTCCCTAGCAACAATTCTATGAAGAAGTCCACATCCCTATGTGGAGGTAATCTAGGGTTCTCTTTTGGAAATATATCTCTATATTGGTTTAGAATTAGGTGCTCCAACTAATTGTTGCCAGTATTGTTTTTTAGAATTGTTACTTATTTGCATAGTGAATACTTTACATCCATTTCAACAATTTTTTTTTACTTGCATCACTATTACCAAGCACATTGATGTGGGATTTATTTTACCTTGCAACATTATTCTTTCACACTCTCCATTAAGGCATTCAATTGGTTTCTCAAAGAAGATGATATTGGTCCTATGATGGGCCAGCCAATCCATTCCTAACAAGGCGCCATTTGCCCCCAATGGAAACAAATTAAAACTAGTTGTTGTAGTTGTGCCTTTTGACATCAAGGGACATGATTTGATAATATATTCCACCCTTATTTTGGTTCATGTGGCTAGTTGAACAAGGCATGATTACTCGTGTGCTCCTTTAACCAATTTTCACTTTTCTGAAATTATTGGACTAATACTAACTATAATTTGAATCAGAGTCAATCAAAATTGAAATAATTTGATCACAGACTCGTACCTTCCATTTTTATAATTGTTGCATGTTGCTCAGATTGGCTGTTATCCATTGTTGAATAAAATTTAGGCATTCTTTGGGTCACATCCTCAATTGTCTCAACTTCTTGCGCACTACACACCCTTCGGAAAATGTTCTTTTGTTGAGGATAAGTCATCTTTCTATGGTTTTCTCCACATATATAACACTTTAGTTCTTATTTTCTTCTCCCATCACTTGAGAAAATGACCATTATTAGCAACGTTAAGCTTTTGTTGACTTGTTCAATTGACTAGGGCCATGTTCACTCCTTTGATTGCTCTCTGTAATTTTCCTTTAAATTTGATGTTACTCTTTGTTTTCCAGTTTGTTTTGTAGTCAAGCTTACACCTAGCTTGCTGATAGCAGTGCTTCAACTTTATGATTTCATCTTCAAGAGTTTGTGGTTCATCAAACTCAATTAAATATTTAAATACCTGTGGTATCCCATTGATAAATATTTGGATTTTTTTGGTTTCATCCTTGAGGTAGGGAAAACACCTCAGTAGTTCTAGAAATTCGGTATTGTATTCTTCATTGAGCATCTACCCCATATTGAGTTCATACAATTCATTGGCCTTACTGTCAAAGTACCTTTTTAGTCAATTTAGTTTCCTAAATTTCTTTGCATAAATTATCAATCGAGGCTCGTAAGCTGACGAAGTGTAGTGCATTGTATGTGCTAGTTAACTCTTCTTACTTCGTCGTTTCGTATTTTATATTGTTTTGGGGATTTATATTCTTTGATCCCTAATGATATACAATTTGAACTATGAGAAATCGAAGCTAAATTTATTAAAGGTGAACCAAGAGCTCAAAATCTAGTCAAAATCTAAGTTAAGAGAAGGGAATAAAAACAAAGTGTCTATTTGATTTTGTCATTGATCCTAAGTCAAGGATTAAAAGGTGAAATTTGTAAGGCCAATTGAAATAATTACAGAGAATGAAATTGAATAAATCACTTTTAGCTGTCCAAGCCTTCAATTTTGAAAGATAACTTTCTTGAGATGACATACAAGCAAATTACTATACTTTATAGTCCAAAGAACTAAATCAAATATGCAGAGAGTAAGTAATTGATTTCAATCCTCGTGTGAAGTGAATGTTTAACCATTTAGTTTAGGATGGATATTAGCTTGAAATGGTGACCAAAAACATTTATTCACACAGAGCATTGGCAATCTGAACTAGGAAATAAATAACAAAGAAAAAAAAACAGTGGATAAACTAATCAACAATGCATCCTCATTACTTTCAACCTTACCCTGTTTAAAAACAAAGTTGTTTCCTTTATAAAAATGGGTTAGGGAAAAAAGACTGCACCATTGAATTCTAACATTGTGCTATTGATCAGAACTAAAACAAAACAAGCTACAAGGAATCAACCTAAGATACAAACACTGCTAAAAGCAAATAGTCAAACTAAAAATTGAACAGCAAACAAATAAAAAGAAAACAAAACCTCCTTTAGTGTAGGGGTCCTCTGCAACTGACTGAGTTGAGCTGCTAACTAGCTGAAGATACTCTTTCAAATGAACACTGGTCAAAACACAACTTAATATTATTAACAGGAATAAAAAGTTCAAAATTACAAAGCTGATAAGTCTGAGCTTAATACATCCAAAAACTTTGAATTGCTCTCAGTTCTTTACATCTGGTATTTAAAGAAAACATTCATAACTGTCTTTTGAGGAAAATTAGCTACAAGTGGTCCAATGTTTTACAATAGATCTGCGTAAATGGTTGATGAGCTACAGGTGACTTTAATTCGAGCAAGATGGTTGCATAAAACCATTAACACCGGCGGCTGATCCGAGTTAATGTTGCAACAAAACTATTTGGTTTTATTAATTAAACACGAAGAGTGGACAAAGAGTCTTGTTGCTCCCGGGTTTCTTCGTTTGACTCCTCCTTTGACTGTGGTCTTGAGCTAGCTATTTTATTGATCTGGGTTGGGTGACTAGGATAGGATCCATGTCGAGATGATTCCAGAGATGCCCATGTGGCCGGTTTCTTCGTTTAACACCTATAACATGTTCAACCATGGAAGTAGCTACAAAACACATGTTTAGCTGCAGAATAGGTTGTGTTCCATAGCTAATTTGCAAAACTTATTTCAAATAGTAAAAACATAAAAGTATAACATTTCAATCATTTAATGTCTTCCTTGAGACAAAATCTATCATTTATCAGTGATGGGGATCTGTCTTTTATGGAAAGAAAGAGAAAGAAGTGAGAAAAGTTGTTAAAGAGAGAGTATTATGAGGTACAACATACCCCCACTGCAAAATCATTGCATGTTCCCACGCAATTTTTCCAAAACTGTGAACTCCTCTTTCCTATTGCATCTGCTCAGATACCTCTCCTAGTACATCTAACTTTATT
Source organism: Pinus taeda (assembly GCA_000404065.3). Classification (NCBI taxonomy): domain Eukaryota; kingdom Viridiplantae; phylum Streptophyta; class Pinopsida; order Pinales; family Pinaceae; genus Pinus; species Pinus taeda. The sequence continues at coordinate 90,985 of APFE031569737.1, forward strand.
CTCTTGCTCCTCTTTGAAGTGACTGTCATCCTGGGTTTCTTCATGAGAAGTTTGTTTTTAAGGTTGATGACTATTTTGTTAAAGTTTCCATTCTTCCACTTAGACTTCCTATTCTTCTTGTACCATAGACCTAGGTGTAGTATTATATTATCATGAATGGCTTTATCCAATTTGCTTCGTTCCTTCAGGGTTTCATTTTCTATCTTGATATGCCTGTTCAATATCTCAAACTCATAGATTTCTTGTTTGAGAGAGTCAGTCAGAGGTTCTTGTGGATTGATAGGTTGTTCTGGATTGGTTAAGGATCCTAGATCCATTGAGGCACTTTTTTTTCCAGTGATTCTATGTAATCTTAAATTTGTTGTTGCACTAGGTCTATGCCTGGGGATCCTCTACTGGGGCTTCCTTCAAAATACTATTTAGGATAGTTTTGAGGACTGTATGTAAATGGAACATTTTCAGGAGATGGTACTAGAGTTTCTTCTTCTAGATTTATGAACTATGTTCCCTTTGATGATACCTTCTTTGCCATACCTGAGAGTCTAGAGCTCCTTCTAAGTTGTAGGGGGTTTATGTTCTCCTCATTTGTACCCTTTTTCTCCTTTCATATATTTTCCTTCCTCTTGATTTTTTTCCTAATATTAGTTAATTTTTCAGCGATTATTTGTTCATCATCTTGTTGTAATGAAGATTCAGGTTTGTTCTCAGTAATTCCACCAGCTTTCTTTTCTATCTTTCCTTTTTTCTTGATCTGCTCCCTGATCTTTATCTCAGAGACTGGCTCCTCATCATTTTTTTGTGTGGAGGACTCATGTTTGCTTTGAATGGTCATACTGGTATTTTTCCTCTTACTCCTTTTGACATTACCCTTTTCAGGTGATTTTGGTGTCTCTTGGAAACAATTTCTTATCGAGAAGTTTTCCCAAGTATCTCCTATTCTTTTCAGATGATACTCAACCAATACTTTTACTAACCCATGATGGTACATAGTTGTGTCTATGAATTCTATTTTCTTCTGTACATTTGAAGCCATCCTCCTTAGACTACTTAGAAGGAAGAAATGGAGGTTGATGTTTCCATTTTCTAGAAAGTTAATCAATAAACACATATGATAAACATACATGCATCCGAATCTTCCCTCACAGGTAATAGATGTTTGTAATATCAAAAGCATGATTCTCCATTTATTTTTAATTGCTGAAATAGGAATTCCTTTTCTAAAAACAGTGACATCCATACTTGGGTTCCTGAGGATTACCTTCCATGATTCATTGTGAAATTCTTTGTTTTTGAACCACCTCTCACCAAGTCTTGGTAGTTCTATAGCGTCTGCTATGTAAGATTTTGTTACTGCAAACTTAATGTCTCCGATATCTACTTTTGTACCATCAAATGATCTAGCAAAAGATTTTGTGATATCCTTGTGATATCCATCAAAATTTTCAATGAAATTGATCCATCCAGTCTTCTGCAACATCTCCTTGAGTTGTGGGTATCCTTACATAAACATTGCCCCTACAGGCTCTGCCCCAATAATGAGTCCCATGGTCTTTGTTTTGTAGAATTTTCTAACCTTTAAAATTACTCTCCTGGTGTATGAAATGGATTGAATGCGGGTATGGTGAACAAGAACTATGGGTTTGCATGGAATAAGTAGACGGTGAGGGTTTGGAGAGACATGAATATGTTGGTCACATCGTAGTTTTGATTGTTAACAGATGGAGTTATTAGAGATTGTTTAAGTACAGAGTAGTGGAGGTGTGGTATGATGAAATCATTATAGACCATTTGGTATCGAATGTAAAAGATGTGGCGGAGATGTGGTATCACGAAGTGGCAGTCAAATCAAATGATGACTTGCTAAGGAGACATATGATCATTCATGTTATACATGACTTATGTTTATGACTTGATGCTTGAAATAAATTTTCATTTTACCTTTAGAACTTAACCTTTTGCTTGATAATTATTTTGGTGTGGATCTGTAGGTACTTTGAGCATGGTTTATCTCCAAAACTTGATTCTTCAATTTCCCTGCATTCATGATTTATTTGTAAGATGTACAATTGTGCCAGAGCCGATAAGTAAGTTGTAGCTGTAGAATCAGATTAGTTGGGGAATTGAATTAGCTGCAGAATGTGAAAAGAAGGAAAAGTGAAATATGGCTTATGAAATATGGATGTAAAAATAAAATGGAAATGAGTTATGACAGTGAGATGGAATGAGATGTAAGATAAAATTAAAAATAGGGTGAAATGGGGTAAAACTGTAAGAAGATAAAATGTAAATGAAATATGAAAGTGAGATGAAGTGGAATTGTAGAAAAAAATGAAGATAGAAAGAGATGGAATGAGATGATGAATTTGCAGACTCTAAACTATAAATGAATGTATCTTTTTGTCACTAATTACAAAAAGGAAATGGAAAATATAGGATGTCAGAAATCTCTGATTTTCACCCTGTATTTTTTGTTTAAGGATGCCAATCAATGATTGGTTTTCAGCCTCATACAATTATTATTATTATTATTTATTATTTTTTTATTATTTTTTTTTATGGAAAAATAAAGACTAAGTTAGTGGAGAAGAAGAATTATTCTTCACTAGCTTCATTTCAGAGTTATCTTGGAAAATCTTAATGAACTCCTCTTGATACTGGTTTTTGATATATCTTCAACTGATGACCATTCGGAAGAAGAGGTATTTTGCTTCCATCTATTGCCCTTATCTTTACTTCTCCGTTATTGAAGACTTCTTCAATCTCATATGGCCCAAGCCAATGAGTTTGAAACTTCCCTTGAAAATATTTGAACTTTGAATCAAACATTAGTGCCCAATCTCCTGCTTGAAACTTCTTCTCCTTAATATATTTATCATGCCATTTAGCCCTCTATTGTTGGACTATACTGGTTCTTTGGATTGCATCTTGCTTGATTTCATCACGTTCATTGAGTTTCTCCAATCTATGTTTCTATGCCTCTGATAAATCCAATCCCAATTGGACTTCCATCTTGAAGGTTTTGATTTGAAATTCTATAGGGAATAGTGTTGGCTGGATAAATCATTCTTGTGGACAAGACCGATCTCCCTAGTATCGAATGATATCTAGCAACAAAGAGCACAAGCAAGTCTACTTTTCTCTAAACATGTTTCAATTCATTAATGAATACTAAGAGGTGTAATAGACCCTACCTTGGTCCAATGCTTTTTTAAGGCAGTTTTACTCCAACAGCTTCAAGCAATTCCCTTCTAATAACCTGCATACACAAACAAGCACACATCAAAGCATACCTGAGTATAACAAAACATGTTCATTATGAACATCAAGGAGCTCATAAAATAAACTATTAGAGACAATCATTGAGAAAAACAAACTTGATTGTATTAACTTTATGAATAAAAGAACCTTACAACCTTTGCCTTGATGTTGCACAAGTCCTTCCAGGGTCCAGCAGGAGTCTCCTCTACTTTGAAAAGCCTCACTCACTTCCCAAATGACATGAAAGGTATGTGATCTCTCCTCTCACAAGCTCAAAAAGGAAGCCTAGTATTCAACAGTATTTATCGTCAAGAATCTTCAACTTTCAACCTCTCCTACAATTAGCCCAATGCATGAATTTATAGTGAAAATGGAGGAAGTTGCAGGTACACCATTGAAGGGATAAGTTCCTCCTTCAATGGGATAAGCACCTCATATCATGGAGTTAGCTCCCTTAGTTATGGAATCGATGAACCAAGGTGGAGCAGACTTGCCAGCGTAATATTCCTTCTAAAAGTGTCTAGAAGTGACCCAAGATGAGTTTTTAAGAATGAACTCACGCCTTTTTAACTTTTACAAGGGTTCACACCCATTACTCAGTAGACAGAGTGGTCAGGTTCACAGGAAACATGACCATTGGGTGCGGCACCACAGGCAATACTAGGAGAAAGTGCGAAACCAGGATTTGAGATATTTTTAAGTTCTTTCTCCCATTTTCAAGGTTTGACATGAAGAGCTGAGGCTTAAGACTTGCAAAGGAGGTATGTATGAGCATTTATGGACTCACACAAACTGTAGAAAGTCATGGTGACAATTTTTTGTGTAACAGATTGCTCCCTAAAGTGCGAAGTCTGTAGTAGATGAGGATGGTTTTTAATCATCTAAGAAGAGTGAAGGACTTTATTATTTCAAGGATCTTCCTATGGATACTCTGGTCGAACATGTAAAAACATTCAACACTAAATATATATATGTGAAAATATCATTGCTGAGGTAGGAATTCCCATACTCAGATCAAAACTGACTAAGAACTATATAAAACTGCTCTGATATAGGAATGATTTTGTATTACATCACAAGTAGGAACACATGGACACAGTATGGGCGCAACCATCTGTTTATGAATAGTCCACTATATAATGATAACAAAATTCCTTGCAGCCTGGATGGTGGAAACTAGATCCAGGGTCTTCATTTCTACTTCTCGAACTAGTACGATTCTATCCATGTGAATGAATGTGTCAAAGTCGAACATGGTAGAAACCACTTGATTACCAGTCAATGATGTAAACAATTAACAAGTGTGAGAGGAACCATCAGTAATGTCAATGGCCCTCAAAGTACTCAGTACAATCCATGAAATGTGAATGAATGAGTCGATGTCGAACATGTCACAGAATCCTTTTATCGAAGGTCAATGATACAACCTGTCATCAAAGGCGAGAAACCTGCCATTGAGGCATGCAGATTCCAAGGTACTGACGATTTCTAGATCATCTTTCTAGATAATGAGTTGGAGTCGATAGAAAGCAATCCGTCATAGGCAAGCCCATAACACGAAATCATAGGTCAAGTCTGAAGAAATATGTTTAGCAAGAACTAACTCAGGGATGGTCAATGATGGATGACAAATATTTTACAGGTGAATGGTTTATTTGCATAGACCTCTTGAACACATAACGACACAGCAGATGGCTTGGTGACAGCTGACCCAAAGTTAATACCCGGAAACCGGCTGAAGACTTTCAAAGTGGCTTGATTAACTGTTAGGTAAAGGATTTTCCAACCCAGGTGGATAAAAGTGTCGTGTTCAAGAGTGATGGAAAGTTTTTTCCACAAAGTACGACAAACAGGTTCATTTTTCTCTCTTTTCCCCCACCATTCCTGGCAAGTACCTCTTTATTTTTTACAAGCTTGAGGAGGATAACATTTGCTTGGTTATAAGCTCATCCTTCATATGACTCCAACTTAGTTTAGATTCGAACCCTAAGAAGGAGTGGTCCGTTCCTGTTTGTAATTGAACAGGTCCTTTACTGTGAAATTTTAACGAGTCTAGTATAGGAGAAACTCGACGTTTTTCAGTTTTAGGGAGTCAGAAGAAAAACTGAAGAAAACTCCATGGTTGTCCTTTTTCGTAAATTTGTGTCTCCCAAGCCCAAAAAAGTATAAAATAATACTTGAGAGAACCGCTTGATCATTATGACCAAGGAGTACTTTTCATGATTAGTGCCTTCAATCTGAAAAAGTAAAAAAGTGATCGAAAACACGTTGATTTATTACTAATATCGAACTTGAAACGACAAAAGTCCAGGCTTTTCAAATTTTGGACCATACCTGGCATGAGGGCACAGGTAGACTTTTTACAATGGCTGGTGAACAGGTGGAGCATTCAGGACCAATGCTTCATTATTGGTGGCAACCGGCTCAAAATCGAGTCGGATGACATATATTTTTTGACTGGCTTGCCGAAGAGAGGCAAGCAATTATCTCTGTTCGGATCTAGGCTAGGTGGCCAATCTGTCGCTAGTCTCTGACTAGAGTTCTGTAATAACGAGGATCCAGACAAACGGATAGATGTGAAAACCATCTCCTGCCCTGAACTGAAGGTCATTGCTTTTAATGTTACCAGACTCTGCGGGAGTGCAACATTGCATCTAGCTACAAGCTCCCAGATGCGCATGGTAGTGGACTGCTTCCGAGGCACCATCTTCAACTGGTGCGATGCTGTATTGGCCAATGTGAAGGGCCAATTGACCAGGGCGAAGAATGGGCAACTAAAGAACTTTGGTTATGGTTATTTAGTTGTCAGATTTTCCCTGGAGAGGGTACCAATGGTTGTTCCACAACAACTCACAGTTGAGGCTGGACTTCCCCGAGATGCTCGGGTTATGTGATGGGTTGCGGTTATGGCCCGCCATCCAGATGAGGGTTCTGAGATTGTTCGATTCACCCCAGAGTACTTCCGTTGGTTAGAGAACCAACTTTTTATTATTTAGGATTTTCCAATACGCTGGGATGGATTATCGTGGTGATCCTGACATGACTCTTCCACTAGGAGAGCAATGGGATGACAGAGGTAAAAATTGTTTTTCAACATTTTAATTTTATATGTATGTTTTTGTATTTTTAACAATCGTCCCAAAACTAATAGTAAAAGTTTTAAATGCAGATGTGGGTCCATGGAGACCAACCGCTCTCTAGCCTTATGATCGGAGACAACCAGTTGCCGCAACACCGACCCCACAGGACCAGACAGCAGAGACCTTGGCTGAGTTGGAGAGTCATCTAGAGCGCTTGACCGTAGATATTCCAGAGACCAGCATAGATGAAATTCCACTTCGGCTTCAGCGCTATGTGATTGGGGTCCCAGGACCTTTTAGGAGGTTCCTTTGTTCGGTGGCCCGAGCAGTGGTGTCTTATCAGGATCATCACCAATGATAGGATGATTGCTTTGTAGACCCATTTTTGATATGACTTTTGATACTATCATTTTTACCGATCATAAGGTGTTTTTCAACCTATGATCGAGGAGGATGTATATTTTGACACACTCTTATGCTATGCTATGCTATTACTATGGTTATCTTGCAAAACATGTTTACGAGATGTTTTTAAATTTACTGTTTGATTCAATGCAAATGTCTATTTAACATTCGAGAAGCAATTGCATCTGCTAATGTATTTAAATATCTTGGAAT
>APFE031569737.1:98429-130383 GCA_000404065.3 Pinus taeda
TGTTGGGTTGTGTTATATTCTTTCCACATAGTTAACAGGGGGTTTTGAGGGGTACCCGTAACCCCACTTTATGGGGTCAGGGGCAGCGCCCCAGAAAATTTTGGTTTTGGACCCTATGTTAGGTTGGCGGACCCACCTATGGTTTTGTGCATGATTTTCGCACATGTTTTTTGGACGCGATGGTTTTCGGTCCATGGTATTGGATCGATGGTTTTTTGGTCCATGGTATTGGACGTGATGGTTTTTCGTTCCGTCCATGGTATTGGATGCTTCAGCATGTATAAATATGTATTGTAACATTGAAAGGAACATAATGAAAAATCGAGCTGGTAGTCTCAGTTTTGAGACCCAGTGGGAAATCTCTGTGTATATGTGTTTTATGCGTTATGCTCTCGCATTTTTATTTTTCCTGTGATTTAGAATTCGTATGCAAGTAATTTCTGTACGGGGTTAAAACCTACAGTTTTGACTGAGGTTCGGTACGCCCAAAGCGCTGAAAATAACATGTTGTGCCAATTCGACCGATGAATCCCAATGATTCGTCGGATCATGGTGACTAGAACTTTGTTGACTTCTTCAACCAGACCATTTTCCTGTGGGTAATATCGAGTGGAACTATCATGACGCAGGCCAAGATGATCTGTAAGTTCGGTCATCATGATGTTTTGAAAATGACTCCCATGGTCAGTGATAATCGCTTGGGGGACACCAAACCTAGCAATTATATGATTGAAAATGAAAATCACAGCAGTTTTTCCGTCTGCCGAAAATGTAGGCATCGCCTCGGCCCACTTGGTAAAGCAATCTACCGCAAGGATGATATACACATGCCCCCGGGCCGAGTGAGGGTTACATGTAATAAAATCGATACCCCATTTTGCGAATGGACCAACGACAATGATAGGGTGGAGAGGAGCAGGAGGAGCACGCATCTTACGATCAAAAATTTCACAGTTGTGGCATTTCTAGACGGCAGTAATACAATCCTTGAATAAGGACGGCCAGAAATAGCCAGCGCGCAAAATATTTTGGGTTGTGGCATACCTAGACATATGACCGCCACACGCTCCAGAGTGGTAGTCATTAAGAACCTTCTCAGCCTCATCATGAGTAAGGCAATGACAGAAAACGGAATCCACCCCACGACGATAAAGTGTATCCCCAATAATAGTGTAAGGTTGGGATTGGAATTGTATTTTCCGGCGTTGAGATCGTGAAGTATCGGGCCGAAAAGATTGGGTTTTGAGATAGACAATGATATCTCCGTACCATGGATCAACGGTGATGATAAGGAACAAGGATTCATCCGCAATGGTTTCTTCCGCCACATGTTCGGTATCGGCACGAGGGAAGTCACACATTAGTTCTGCAAAAACCAAAGACTTTTTTGACTTGGCCTTCTCAAATTCCAAGTCAAATTCCTGCAGGATAACAATCCATTTGGAATACTTGCCCCCCAGCAATTGTTTAGTCAAAATGTATTGCATAGGGTTACAGTCAGAAATGAGAGTGGTTTTGTGTAACAAAATGTAGTGACGAAAACGCTAAATAGCTTGAACCGTAGCTAAGGCCAGTTTCTCCACATGTGAATATTTTAACTCATTTGGAGTTAGAGTTTGACTAAGATAATATATCACATGTTTACTTTCGAATTCATCCTGTTGAACTAAAACCATCCCAATAGTGGAATGGGAAGCAACGAGGTACAAGAAGTAATCCTGGTTGTAGTTGGGAGGATGCAATAATGGCGCATGGGTCAACGCATGTTTTAGAGCATCAAAAGATTTGTCAGCTATCTCATCCAAAAAGAATGGAGTGTTTTGTTTCAACAACCGGGTAAAACCTTTTGTAATCTCGGCGTAGTTAGGAATGAAACGACGTAAAAAGTTTGCTTTCCCTTGCAAACTCTGGAGTAGGCGAAGAGTCAAAGGAGGTGGTAACTTGACAATGGCTTCGACCTTCAAAGGATCGACGCGAATACCGGCTTTTGATACAACAAATCCCAGTAATTGACCCATTTCGATACAGAAAACACACTTGTGCGGATTGAGCCTAATCCGATAATGCCTACATCTCATGAAAATAGCTCGTAAGTGAGTGAGATGATCGGCTCTTCGTAATGAATGAGCTGGTAAATCATCGAGATAGGGTTGCACAATGTGCTTGATGTCATGAAATGCATAAGACATGGCCCTTTGAAAAGTTGCCCCGACGTTCTTCAGTCCAAAAGGTAACTTGCAATAAGAAAATGTCCCCCATGGACAGATGAATGCCGTTTTTGGTTGATCTGCAGGTAGAATGTTAATTTGATTATAACTGGAAAAGCCATCCATAAAGGAGAAAATTTCACTATCGGCACAATCATCGATAATTTGATCGATATAGTGCGTGGGATAGTTATCTTTGGGACAAGCACGATTAATATCCCTATAGTCGATGCATATTCTTATTGTCCCTTGTTTGTTATTAACTGGAACAATATTTGATACCCAATCCGTTAAAGGAATTGGATAAATGAAACCTGCTTTAAGTAATTTCTCAACTTCGGTTTTGATGGCAACAGCTTTTCGTGGGTGTATTTGAAGCAACCGTTGCCGGACGGGTTTAACATCCGGGTAGGTTTTGATTTCATGAACAAGGATTGAAGGATCAATTCCTGGCATTTCCTCATAGGACCAGGCAAACACGTTACAGAATTCTTGAAATAGGGATTTATATGTGTTGACTTCAGTGTCTGTACAAGAAGCACCTATGTGAATGTTTTCAACAATCCCAGGTTTGACTGAAATGTCGATAGGAACCGTGCGAGAAATATTGGCTAAATTTTGTTCAGAATCAGGATGTTTCAATGGATTCTGTAGTTCTTTGACATATTCAGCGATAAAAATGGATGAAAAATCATTTTCAAAATGATCAATCTCGGGTAAAAACGAAGACCTATGATGAAGATCTTCCCATGGTAATGCATCAACAGACAACAGTTCCCGAATTTGTTCATCAGTGTGAACAGTTTCTGAAAAGGTTGTTGACTCTGAGGTTGAGATTGAAAGTGATTTCCCACTTATCTCATTCACTAGATCAGGGTTGGTTTAATTTGAGTCGGAAAACGACTGTACTGCCTGATAAGAAACTTCAAAGGGACTCAACTGCATAGCATCGCCTAGAGAGTCCTCCCCGGAATCGAATGGAACGACCCAAGGATCATCAAGAAGAATGGATTCTGACAAAATCATATGAATGGTTGCGAAAGGAGACTGTACGCTAGGAGGAGGAAAGGAAAAAGTTCCGAGTAAACCCGAATCTTTAACTAATCCTACTCCAACATCCTTATAAGGGATAACAGTTTTTCCAACATGTTGAATACTCTCAGCAGAGGATGGGTCGGACGAGAAATAAGTTAACTGATCTACTGTTACAATCTTTCCGTTATGTGGGAACTTAATAAGCCAAAAGACTGATGAAACAACAACAGTCATGGCGTAAGACCAGCTACGACCCAAAAGAAGGTTGTAATCTAGAGGGGCATCAACCACCTCCACATCTAGATTAATAGTTTTTCCTTCAACCCCTATAGGCCAGTCTTGTAGAATGGCCATAAGGATGAAACCCTCAACCATCAAGGGCTTTAGTATTGTCGGGGATTGATTAAGCGTAGGAGAACCAAGGGTTTTCCAACACTGTATCGACATAATACATGTGGAAGCTCCCTCATCAATCACAGTCCTAAAACAAGGTCTGTTTTTGACTAACACTGGAATCTGAAAAGCCATTTGATGAGGAAGACGAGGTGTACTATTTTCTAAATCGAAGACTATGAGGTTTGAGTCCTGAAGATCAACAGCTCCTATACGTGACAGTAGCATTTTACGCTGTGCTGGACATGATTGCAGCACTTCCAAAGCTGACATTGCTGAAGGTGAAACAACTAAATCTTCAACAATGTTATAGTTCTGAGCAGCTCTTGCATGTGGATTGAAAGCTGACTTTTGAAGTATACCCTTAGTGGGCAGTTTCATTACTAAGTCGGGATTGGGTTTCTCGATCTGTAGTGGGTCGGAACCAGATGGAGCTGAGGTTGATGGATTGGAATTAGAAGATTCGGCTTCCTTTCCACCAAAATGACTTTTACTCCCGTAATCTTGCGATTGTGTCGCAATCCTTACATGTGACATCATCATTATGGGTTCTTCTGAGGCATTAGAGGAAGAGCCTATCATTTTACTGTCTTGACTTGGAAAAGGATCCTTCAAAACAACGGGCGTTTGCGAACCTTTGACGATTTTCACAACCTCGACACGATGCGGACAATCCCTTGTAAAGTGCTCCTCATCGCAGATGAGACAGGGATATCGAGGTTTTCGTTTCTCGTCAGTAGATTCAGGTTTCTTGGATTTCTCCTTTGAGTTCTGCTTGTTCTTCTTCTTACCTTTCTCCTTGCCATTAGATTTTGATTTGGTCGTGGATGATTCTACGACATGAACATCAGCAGAAATTTCAGGTGAAGAATCTCCCTTAGGGGAATCTGGTAAAGTTATTATGGGAGAAGAATTCTTGGATGATTTCTTCTTACTTTTGGTATTAATAGTACTAATCATACCGTTAGTGGCATGAGACCCTGAGGGAGGTGCATCTATTTGATTTTGTTTCGGAAGGTCGGGGATTTTCTCATGCAACGTACCTGACTGCGTATAAACTAAGTCAAGGTACTGAGCTTGAGCAATTACTTTCTCTTCTGTAACTACCCCTGTGGGACATCTTCAGTTATTTTGGGTAATAATGATTTCACAAACCATTCTGCCAAAATTTGGTCTGGGATAAAAACTTTCACTAAACGACGTCGACGTTGCCATTCATGAATATGATCCAAAATATAAGTGGACGTTGACTACTTTAACAAAGTTAATAATTCAGTGCCACTGTTATATCGGACTGGCAGCTGAAAATGAGTAAGGAAGGAAGTGGCTGACTGACTAAAATTATAAAAAGAGCCTCGTGGCAACTCAATGTACCACTTGGCTGCAAGGCCAATCAAAGTGCGTTGAAAAAGATGAAGACGAATGAAATCATATATAATGGAATTCGATGCACACCAGAGAAGGTAAGTCATCACATGATTAGACAGATCTTCTCTTTGCTTCTCCTCAAACTTTGGTATATCACTGGGCAACTTATTCGGCATTGGCGGCCAAAACGGGAGATAATTGATTGGATTGTTCGTAAGGCATGACAAGTCAGGCAAATCCAAAGTTGCTATAAGTGGTAACTGACAGTTTGGATCCCGAAAACTTGGGGTCATAAGAATAGCCCCAGGAGGAGGATATACATGATAGCTTGGTATCGGATTCGCATTTGGGATATTATATCCTCCTGGAAAACTAGGATTAACCGGACCATACTGGGGTTGTTGAGGTTGTTGATATGTATACCTAGGGTACGGTTGATACTGATAATCCGAGTTCTGCACAGCGGGCCCGTATTGGTACTGCCCCTGGTACGGTTGATAAGTAAATTGTGGTTGACTTGTAACAACCGTACTAGGCCCAGGTTGTCCTGCAGGCATAAAAACCGGAGTCTGGATTGTAGGTCCAGATTGGGGTAAAGAGGCTTGAGGAGTTGATACAGGAGCAGTAGAAACTAGAGCCGCTGATACTCTAGAAATAGGTGGAGTGGATTGAACAGAAGCCGTAGTAGGTGCAACAGACATTTGGGACAGAGTTCGTGGTGAACTAGGCCCAGCCTGTTGAACTGCCCCAGGTGTAGCAGTTTGAGTAGTAGGCTGGACAGGTTGCTGGGTTGAACCAGAAACAAAAGACTGTCCAGATTGAGATGAAAACTGCACACTGGGTTGCGGAGTCTGTTGATCCCACACCACATTCATTCCGGGGTATGGACCCATAACAGGTTGAACGTATTGAGGACCAAAAACAGGTTGAGTGTAAGATTGATAATTATATGGTACATTTCCGGGTCCTTGAACAAATGATTGAGCTGAAGGTGGTTGAAAACCTTGAGGTTGATATTGACCCTGAGGTTGGTACTGACCTTGGGGTTGGTACTGACCTTGCGGTTGGTATTAACCTTAGGGTTGGTACTGACCTTGAGGCTGGTATAGACCTTGAGGTGTATATTGATATTGGGGTTGACCTTGAGGTACATATTGGTACTGGGGTTGACCTTGAGGAAAATACTGTCCCGTAGGAACATACTGTCCTTGAGGTTACCCCCAGGCGGTAATGGACTGCCTTGGGGTTGCCCCCCAGGCGGTATTGGAGTACCTTGCAGCTGCCCCCCAGACGATATTGAACTACATTGAGGTTGCGGATTAGGAGTAGTAACAGACATCATAAGAATCTCTTCAACACTTAATGGTTTAGTTCCGTTATGACCAGGAGATATGGCATAATCGATGGGTCAAGGAGAAGCTCCTGAAAACATACCAGATATAGAATGATACCTAGGAGGAACAAAAGGACTGCCATGTAAAAAGTTTCTGGCGTCTGAGTAAACAAGGATGATTGTCTCGAAATATTCAAGGGAGGATAATAACCTCTGGGTGTTGGATGAAAAGGAAATCGAGGTGGTGAAGACGCGAGACCTGGATTTTCTAAGAAATTGGTCAACGAAATATACCAAGCGTCACCTCTAATGGGACTGAAGAAAATAGATTCAAGCTCCCTAAGTTCAATAGTCGGTTGATTTTTAGGGATGTTTATACCTTCATTCGGACTTGAGATTATAATTTATTCAATGGAAATAAGTCCCAAAGGAAGATTCTCGGTGATAATATTTTCTACTCTGGGTGAACTAGGACCACTAGAAACAGGAGAAGCAAATCCTGAAGATGGAGTAGCAGCAATTTAAGTTTCAGATTCAGAGATTTCAGGTTCTTTGGCTACCGAGCTAGGAGTAGTGATACTACCAGTGACCTCAGAAAATGAAATCAGTTCAGAAATATGTTCTGTTGCTTGCACTATATAATCATGATGTACAATCAAGGAAGACTCTCCAGCCTCTTGTGACCCAACCCTACTTTCACTAGGTGTGACAAGGGTGCGTAGCCCTTCCAGTTGACTTGGTGTAAATTCGGGAGGTTGCCCCCGAAGTCGACGGGATTGTCTTGGTAATTTAGCCACGATTAATATAATTACTTCACACAAAAACAAAGAAAAATATCAAGAAAAACACCTAAAGTCTCTAAAGAACCAAACAATTTGAAGCACATGCCTAACAAATCTAGGAGATCAAACCACACACAAACAGTATCTTTCCTGATTGAAAACACTAGTTGGTGATGAAATCCAACGTCACAGAGTTCAATACAAAAATGGTTGTTGGAACAGTTACCCCGACAACCTACTTAATGAAACAGACTAGCACAAGTTTCTCCACTATAACCGTCTCGAGTGAAGATAACCCCCCAGAGAGTCCAAGTGAGTCTAGTCGACATCTGCTCCAGGTATAGTGGGATCTTCCCTCCACCTTCACCTAGGAAAGGAATCCTAAATATTATGGTCATAAGGTCACCACGGAACACAACTTACCTAGTGTACGATCGATACGCACGCAAGGTAGAGTAACAAGGTCAATCCTTTTGAAGGTCTTTGACAAATCCAGGTTTACCAATGAGTTGACCCTAGGCTCCTCGACAATGGTTAATCCGAGGTTTACCGTTTTTAATACGTGAATATCTTCTATCGTTCCCAATGAGGAAGGATTGATTCCCACACTGGTTCGGATATGATCTCGTGCTTCTCCTTTAAGAGGAGCTTCCCCAGAGCATAGATGTAACAATTGGATTTTCTTCCTACCGCAAGATCGACTACTTGTTTGTTTAGACTACCTTGGAGCGTTAATTACTCCCTACTCCAAGATACTAGCCTAAGCTATGTTGGTGAAAAGAGTCCTAGAATATAAAATGATTGCTAGATTGATTTTAATTAAGCGTTAATTTTATTGTTTGTTCCTTAAGTCAATGGGTGCAGAGATGAAACTTTGTGGTATGAAGACTCGACTCCAAAACACTAAAAATGCACCTAAGATGACAACAATTTCTTTTCCTTTTCAATGAATATCTAGCTAAGGAAGAGTCGAAAATCCAATGCTTGGCAAATCAAATCTTTCTCTTAACATACAATTGAAAGGAAACTTTTTTGTCTTTTCCAAAGAACTTTTTAAAAATGAGACTACTAATGACACTCACAGAAAATCCCTTTGCTTTTTAACAATCAACAACCACAAGAATAAGCAATTCCCTTAAGAGAGCTTTTAATATTTCTAAAAAAACTCAAAAAAAGCCTATTGAAAACAAATTTTCAACAAGCTTGTATAATTTCTACAAAAAACTCAAAACTATGATCTAATCTCGAGATCTAAACGAAAAATGGATTGAAAAGACACTTGAAATGTTTTTGAGGACGTTCAACTTAGTGTTTCAGCTAACTAAGGATCAATTTGTTCAGCTCAACAAACTAATCAAAAACATCCAATTATATTTTAATAGAAAAATGAAATTCAAAACTTTTAATCAAGTTCAATCAAAGTTTTGCAAAAGAGACAAATGGGATCTAGGTCACTTCACGGATAGATTTCATAAGCCAGTCAAACTCAGCAAGAAAACCAGAGAGACCAGGGTGATCTAAGGCTCTAAGGCTCTAGATCTCTGAACTACTACAAAGACCAAGCAAAAACCAATCCAATCAAACAAAACTTCTTAGAAAATCACTCCAAACAAGAATGCGAATAAAAACTAACTCAAAAGGAACTTTTGTCAAGACAAATGCAGGTCTGGGCATATACTAACAGCTATGGATAAAAACTAAACCTAACTGGGTAGATGGATTTTAGGTTTTTCAAATTTTTGATAGGGGTTCACAGGCATCTAGTAAAACCAGGTGCGGTGCCGCTCTGTGTTAAACTGTAACAGTGCGGATAGGTCCGCACGGTAACTGACTCAGAGGGTGCGGTCCTCTTCCAAAATTTCAAAAAATAAAAAATCAACTAGGATCTAACCAATACCCAAACTCACACCAATCGAGGCAAAATCCGAAACAAAAACTTAAGTTTCTCAAGTCAAAGTAAAGACAAACCAAAATCCAAACCAAACCAGCCCCCAGTGGAGTCGCCAATTTGTTGGCCGGATAAATCGTTCTTGTGGACAAGACCGATCTCCCTAGTATCTAATGATATCTAGCAACAAAGAGCACAAGAAAACCTATTTTTCTCTAAACATGTTTCAATTCATTAATGAATACTAAGAAGTGTAAAAGACCCTACCTCGGTCCAATGCTTGTTTGAGGCAGTTTTGTCCCAATAGCTTCAAGCAGTTCTCGTTTAATAACCTACATACACAAACAAGCACACATCAAAGCATACCTGCATATAATAAAACATGTTCATTATGAAGATCAAGGAGCTCATAAAATAAACCATTAGAGATAGTTCATTGAGAAAAACAAACTTGATTGTATTAACTTTATGAACAAAAGAACCTTACAACCTTCGCCTTGATGTTGCACAAGTTCTTTCCAGGGTCCAGCAAGAGTTTCCTCTACTTTGACAAGCCTCACTCACTTCCCAAATGACATGAAAGGTGTGTGATCTCTCCTCTCACAAGCTCAAAAAGGAAGCCTAGTTTTCAGCAGCATTTACCCTCAAGAATCTTCAGCTTTCAACCTCCCTTACAACTAGCCCAATGCATGAATTTATAGTGCAAATGGAGGAAGTTTCAGGTCCACCATTGAAGGGATAAGTTCCTCCTTCAATGGGATAAGCACCTCATATCATGGAGTTAGCTCCCTTAGTTATGGAATGGATGAACCAAGGTGGAACGGGCTCGCCAGCGTAATATTCCTTCTAGAAGTGTCTAGAATTGACCCAAGATAAGTTTTTAAGAATGAACTCACACCTTTTTAACTTTTACAGGGGTTCGCACCCATCACTCAATATACAGAGCGGTCAGGTTCGCAAGAAACATGACCATTAGGTGCGGCACTGCAGGCAATGCTAGGAGAAAGTGCGAAACCAGGATTTGAGACATTTTTAAGGTCTTTCTCCATTTTCAAGGCTTGACATCAAGAGCTGAGGTTTAAGACTTGCAAAGGAGGTATGTATGAGTATTGATGGACTCACACAAACTGTAGAAAGTCATGGTGACAATTTTTTGTGTAACATATTGCCCCCTAAAGTGCGAAGTCTGTAGTAGATGAGGATGGTTTTTTGGTCATCTAAGAAGAGTGAAGGACTTAATCATTTCAAGGATTTTCCTGTGGATACCCCGGTCGAACCTGTAAAAACATCCAATGTAAAATATATATATGTGAACATATCATCGCTGAGGTAGGCATTCCCATACTCAGATCAAAAACTGACTAAGAACTATCTAAAATCTGCTATGATATAGGAATGGTTTTTCATTACATCATAGGTATGAATACATGGACAAAGTATGGACGTAGCCATCTGTTTATGAATAGTCCACTATAGAATGATAACGAAACTCCTCGCAGCCTGGATGGTGGAAACTAGATCCAGGGTCTTCATTTCTACTTTCCGAACTAGTATGATTCTATCCATGTGAATGAATGTGTCGAAGTTGAACATGGGAGAAACCACTTGATTACCAGTCAATGATGTAAACTGTTAACAAGTGTGAGACGAACCACCAGTAACGTCAATGGCCCTCAAAGTACCCAGTACAATCCATGAGATGTGAATGAATGAGTCGATGTCGAGCATGTCACGGAATCCGTTGATCGAAGGTCAATGATGCAATCTGTCGTCAAAGGCGAGAAACCTGCCATTGAGGCATGCAGATTCCAAGGTACTGACGATTTCTAGATCATCTTTCTAGATAATGAGTTGGAGTCGATAGAAAGCGACCCGTCATAGGAAAGCCCATAACACGAAATCATAGATCCAGTCTGAAGAAACATATCTAGCATGAACTAACTCAGGGATGGTCAATGATAGATGACAAATATTTTGCAGGTGAATGGTTTATTTGCACAGACCTCTTGAACACATAACGACACAGCAGATGGCTTGGTGACAGTTGACCCAAAATTAATACCCAGAAACTGGTTGAAGACTTTCAAAGTGGTTTGATTAACTGTTTGGTAAAGGATTTCCCAACCCAGGTGGATAAAAGTGTCATGTTCAAGAGTGATGGAAAGTTTTTTCAAACACAGAGTACAACAATCAGGTTCATTTTTCTCATTTTCCCCCACCATTTCTGGCAAGTACCTCTTTATTTTTGACAAGCTTGAGGAGGATAACATTTTCTTGGTTATAAGCTCATCCTTCGGATGAGTCCAACTTAGTTTAGATTCGAACCCTAAGAAGGAGTGGTACGTTCCTGTTTGTAATTGAACAGGTCCTTTAATGTGAAATTTTAACGAGTCCAGTATAGGAGAAACTCGGTGTTTTTCAATTTTAGGGAGTCAGAAGAAAAACTTAAGAAAACTCCACGGTTGTCCTTTTTCATAAATTTGTGTCTCTCAAGCCTGAAAAGGTATAAAATAATACTTGAGAGAACCGCTTGATCATTACGACCAAGGAGTACTTTTCATGATTAGTGCCTTCAATCTGAAAAAAGTAAAAAAGTGATCGAAAACACGTCGTTTTATTACCAATATCGAACTTGAAACGGAAAAAGTCCGGCAATCTTTTCATGTTTGTACAGTCGGAAAAGAGCTGTAAAGGACCATCTTTGTAATTTCATTTTAATGAGTATACAAAGAAGCACTCGGCAATATTTTCATTTTTTACGAGTCCGAAAAGAACTTAAAGAGGACTCTTATGTGTTTTTTGTTGAAAACGATCGATTTCACCTGAAACCCCAATATGCCGCACAAAAATTGCAAACATTACTCATTTATGTTTAAAAATAATAAAAATGCACCAAAATGACCTTTTCAAAGTAAAAAATAAATAAATTTTAATTTATTTATTCAAAAAATCTTATAAAAAGGGCTTTTACAAGTTCATTTTTACCGTTTACCTTTGGAGTAAAAAGTAAGAGCTTTTGGCAAAAAACTTTCCGTGGAGATTGCGCAAAATCTAACCGCTGGAATTTAGAACCTTCTTCTCTAGGTAATCCATAATGTCCCTAACTTGCATTTCATCCATTTGAAATTTCGTTTTAGGGTTTAGATTTTTATTTTTGGAGGAAATTTAGGGCAAAAAATCGCCCGCGATGGTTGCGCAGGGGCGCCATGTGGCCCCTCTGCACCCCGACTTTTCTGTGCACAGAGAAAAGTCGGGGTGCCACACCTCGCCTTAAGGAGAAGTGTGCACCTACGCACTATCTCTAAAGGGATGGGTGCGAACCCCGCGGAATGCAGATTTTGAACCCTAGGTTTTCCATTTTTGACCCATAGAAGTTTGGAATGAAATTTCTAATCCACCTATTTTGCATTGTAGGTACACAATATTCTTGTTTGGCGGGAAACAAAGCATGAGGACATGGATCAGGCTGCATTGCTCCATCCGCCTTCATTACAGGCATTGAGAGCATGTGGGCTTTTCAAAATTTGGACCATACCTGGCATGAGGGAACAGGTAGACTTTTTGAAATGGCTGGTAAACAGGTGGAGCATTCAGGACCAGTGCTTCATTATTGGCAGCAACCGGCTCGAAATCGAGTTGGATGATGTATATTTTTTGACTGGCTTGCCCAAGAGAGGCGAGCAATTATCTCTTTTCAGATCTAGGCCAGGTGGCCAATCTGTCGCTAGTCTCTGACTAGAGTTCTGTAACAACTAGGATCCGAACAAACGGATAGATGTGAAAACCATCTCCCACCCTGAACCGAAGGTCATTTCTTTTACTGTTACCAGACTCTGCGGGAGCGTAGCACTGCACCTAGCTACAGGCTCCCAGATGCTCATGGCAGTGGACTGCTTCCGAGGCACCATTTTCAACTGGTTCGATGCTGTATTGGCTAATGTGAAGGGCCAATTGACCAGGGAAAAGCAAGGGCAGCTAAAGAACTTTGGTTATGGCTACTTAGTTTTCAGCTTTGCCCTAGAGAGGGTACTGATGCTGGTTCCACAACAGCTCACAGTTGAGGCTAGAATTCCCCGAGATCCTTGGGTTATGCGATGGGTTGCAGTTATGGCCCGTCACCCAGATGAGGGTTCTGAGATTGTTCAATTCACCCCAGAGTACTTCCATTGGTTAGAGAACCAACCTTTTATTATTCAGGATTTTCCATACGCTGGGATGGATTATCGCGGCGATCCCGACATGACTCTTCCACCAAGAGAGCAATGGGATGACAGAGGTAAATTTTTTTTTCAACATGTATGTTTTTGTATTTTTAACAATCGTCCCAAAACTAATAGTAAAAGTTTTTAAATGTAGATGTGGGTCCACGACGACCAGCCGCTCTCCAGCCCTATGATCGGAGACAACCAGCTGCCGCAGCACTGGCCCCACAGGACCAGACAGCAGAGACTTTGGCTGAGTTGGAGAGCCATCTAGAGCGCTTGACTGCAGATATTCCAGAGACGAGTATAGATGACATTCCACTTCGGCTTCAGCGCTATGTGATTGGGGTCCTAGGACCTTTTAGGAGGTTCCTTTGTAGGGTGGCCCAAGCAGTAGTGTCCTATCAGGATCATCACTAGTGATGGGATGATTGCTTTGTAGACCCATTTTTGATATGACTTGTGATACTATTATTTTTGCCGATAATAAGGTGTTTTTCAACCTATTATCGAGGACGATGTATATTTTGACACACTCTTATGATATGCTATGCTATTACTATGGTTATCTTGCAAAACATGTTTATGAGATGTTTTTAAATTTACTGTTTGATTCAATGCAAATTTCTATTTAACATTCGAGAAGAAATTGCATCTGCTAATGTATTTAAATATCTTGGAATGTGCTGATATGCTATGTAATCAAATTCTCGTTCCAAGAGACAGACTCTAAAAAATAATAGTAATAATACTAGATTTCTAATGGCATAAACCTGATTAAGCTGTAATACAATGAGTTCCGAATCTAAATTAACAATCAAACTTCGAATCCCAAATGAGATGGATTCAGATAATAATTCAATCACTGCACTGTATTCTACAATGTTGTTTGTTGTTTTACCGAGGCTTACCCCGTGCATAGATACTAACTCGTCAGAGGGTGAATAGATAACCCAAGCTGTGGAAGAGATGTTCCATGTACTACGACAAGCGCCATCAGCGAAACCAATGTATGTTTGGAGAGGCGTCGACATCTGCAATATCAAGAGTAAGATCAAGATAAGCAGGACTATTAATGAAAAACACTCACTAAAGTAAAGCACACATCTTTAATCTACGAACACACCAACGTAGAAAAAACTAATCTAATGAAATCTCCACGCTATCCGTTTAAGCATAATATCGCTTTAGATAAAGCCCATTACCTAGGTTTATCATCAAAATCTTCTAGCTCATAGGCCCCTTTTGCCAGCTTCCGCTTGACAATATACAGACCATGCCACATGGGTACAAATTTGCCAACCCCTAGCTTATCGTTTGCTTGATCGTAAAGTAAAACTAGGTCGCCTTCCGAAAAATTACGGGGTGTAACATTTCGATCATACTGAGCTTTGATTCATTTGGCATGAGTTTCGACAGCTAATGCAGCATTGCATCGATTCTCATCTAATTGAGCTAAGTATAATAAACGTTTTTCCTCTTCGGAAGTGGCTGGTAATAATTGCACCAGCAATTTGTAATGACGGGATTTCACATTCAATGGGCAATACTGCCTCTAAACCGTAAACCAGTTGAAAGGGAGTAAAACCTGTTGATGTTTTGATTGAGGTTCGGTACGCCCAAAGCGCTGAAAATAACATGTTGTGCCAATTCGACTGATGCATCCCAATGATTCGTCGGATCATGGTGACTAGAACTTTGTTGACTGCTTCAACCAGACCATTTGCCTGTGGGTAATATGGAGTGGAACTATTATGACGCAGGCCAAGCTGATCTGTAAGTTCGGTCATCATGATATTTCGAAAATGACTCCCATGGTCAGTGATAATCGCTTGGGGGACACCAAACCTAGCAATTATATGATTGAAAATGAAAATCATAGCAGTTTTGCCGTCTGCCGAAAATGTAGGCATCGCCTCGGCCTACTTGGTAAAATAATCTACCGCAAGGATGATATACGCATTCCCCCCGACCGAGTGAGGGTTACATGTAATAAAATCGATACCCCATTTTGCGAATGGACCAACAACAATGATAGGGTGGAGAGGAGCAGGAGGAGCGCGCATCTTACGATAAAAAATTTGGCAGCTGTGACATTTTTGGATGGCCATAATACAATCTTTGAATAAGGACGGCCAAAAATAGCCACCGCGCAAAATCTTTTGGGTTGTGGCATACCCAGACATATGACTGCCACACGCTCCATAGTGGTAGTCATTAAGAACCTTCTCAGCCTCATCATGAGTAACGCAGCGATGGAAGACGGAATCCACCCCACGATGATAAAGTGTATCTCCAATAATAGTGTAAGGTTGGGATTGGAATCATATTTTCCGGTGTTGAGATCGTGAAGTATCGGGCCAAAAAGATTGGGTTTGGAGATATACAATGATATCTTCGTACCATGAATCAACAGTGCTGATAAGGAACAAGGATTCATCCGCAAGGGATTCTTCCGCCACATGTTTGGTATCAGCACGAGGGAAATCACACATTAGTTCCGCAAAAACCAAAAACTTCTTTGACTTGGCCTTCTCAAATTCCAAGTCAAATTCCTGCAGGATGACAATCCATTTGGAATACTTGCCCCCCAGTAATTGTTTAGTCAAAATGTATTGCAGAGGGTTACAGTCAGAAATGACAGTGGTTTTGCGTAACAAAATGTAGTGACGAAAACGTTGAACAGCTTGGACTGTACCTAAGCCTAGTTTCTCCACATGTGAATATTTTAGCTCAGTGGGAGTTAGAGTCCGACTAAGATAATATATCACATGTTCACTTTCGAATTCATCCTATTGAACTAAAACCATCCCAATAGTGGAATGGGAAGCAGTGAGGTACAAGAAGTAATCTTCGTTGTAGTTGGGAGGATGCAATAATGGCGCATGGGTCAACGCATGTTTTAGAGCATTAAACGATTTGTCAGCTATCTCGTCCCAAAAGAATGGAGTGTTTTGTTTCAACAACCGGGTGAAACCTTTTGTAATCTCGACGTAGTTAGGAATGAAATGACGTAAAAAGTTTTCTTTCCCTTGAAAACTCTGGAGTAGGCGAAGAGTCGAAGGAGGTGGTAATTTGACAATGGCTTCGACCTTCGAAGGATCGACGCGAATGCCAGCTTTCGATACAACAAATCCCAGTAATCGACCCGTTTCGATACATAAAACACACTTGTGCAGATTAAGCCTAATCCGATAATGCCTACATCTCATGAAAATAGCTCATAAGTGAGTGAGATGATTAGCTCTTCGTAATGAATGAGCCGGTAAATCATCGAGATAGGGGTGCACAATGTGCTTGATGTCATGAAAAGTGTAAGACATGGCCCTTTGAAAAGTTGCTCCAGCGTTCTTTAGTCCAAAATGTAACTTGCAATAAGCAAATGTCCCCCATGGACAGATGAATGCCGTTTTTCGTTGATCTGCTGGTAGAATGTTAATTTGATTATAACCAGAAAAGCCATCCATAAAGGAGAAAATTTCACTGCCGGCACAATCATCAATAATTTGATTGATATAGGGTGTGGGATAATTGTGTTTGGGACAAGCACGATTAATATCCCTATAGTCGATGCATATTCTTATTGTCCCTTGTTTTTTATTAACTGGAACAATATTCGATACCCAATCCGTTAAAGGAATTGGATAAATGAAACCTGCTTTAATTAATTTCTCAACTTCAGTTTTGATGGCAGCAACTTTTCGTGGGTGTATTTGACGCAAATGTTGCCGGACGAGTTTAGCATCCGAGTAGGTTTTGATTTCATGAACAACGATTGAAGGATCGATTCCTGGCATTTCCTCATAGGACCAGGCAAACACATCACAAAATTCTTGAAATAGGGCTTTATATGTGTTGACTTTAGTGTCCGTACAGGAAGCACCTATGTGAATGTTTTCAACAATCCCAGGTTTGACTGAAATGTCGATAGGAACCGTGCGAGAAATATTGGCTTAATTTTGTTTAGAATCAGGATGTGTCAATGGATTCTGTGGTTCTTTGACATATTCAGCAGTAAAAGTTGATGAAAAATTGTTAGAAAATTAAATATTACGGAGCAATGGAACACATAAAATATTGCAGAAATATAAACAAAGAAAACGCACAAAACAAGAGAGACACAAATATACATGGTTCACCCAGTTTGGGCAATGTCCACCTCGAACAGCGAGTCCTTCCTTTCTATTATCCAGCAAAATGAAGAGACACAACCTACAACAAATCCGATGTAATATCCTCTGTTTTCTCTCACAGTCTCACCTCTCTGTTTCTCGCTCACACATAGAATACACATCTATCTCACAGCCTCAAATACAATGCCCTCATACAAAGAGAGGGGTTGCCTTCTAGGGAAAAAAACCCTAAACTAAACATAAGTTCTACCGTCAGATCATCCACCTAATGAACGGCCCAGATTGACTAGAAATTACTATACTTTTACAAGGCAATTTTACAGCTGTTTTTAGCTTCGGGGGCGCTGCCCCCGAAACCCCCCGCCAGGGGGGGGCTCCCAAAGGTCGCAGCTGCCCCCCCCTGGACCCCCCCTGCAGCGAATATTTTACGGGTGGCGTTGCTGCCCCCATTTTGAACTGGGGTCCAATGTGGTGGTACTTTTGAATATAGAAGATAATCAGGCTCCACACCAACAAAATAAACTAACTCTTTTAACTCTCACTTACTCGACTGCCTTTTGATCTCCATGACTTGGCTGCTTGTACTCTAAGCTAGTGTGATTGATTGAGGAATATTCGAATGAGGGAGGAGTAAATGAGGAGGATTTACCTCCTACAACCTCTCTTCCTTGTCTCATTTGAGTTTCAACCCTTAATCTAGCCAAAATTCCCTGATTTTCTCTCACACACCTGCATTCAATGCACATTAGTCCACTAGGCATAATATCTCACTTTGACTCATATCATTAAACAAAATGTAATGAAAATATGTAATAAATTGTGAGAAGAGTTGATTTGACTAAGCTAGGAGGTGAATTAATGTCCATATAGTTACCCAATGATAAGGCTCATCATCACCCCCTACTGAAAGTGTTGCTCATCCTTTGAGCAACTCAATCAATATCCATGTCTTTCATAGCTCTAGTGGCCTCCCTAACATCCCATGCTTCTGTTGTAGTTTCCTCTTCTTGTGCATAGAACCCAACCTTCCTTTCTATCTCCTCCCACTGCTTTATTTATTCCTCTTCCTTCCTTTTGTCTAACATCCCTAAGAGCAGTGGTGGACTAAGTCTCAAGCCAATCTAATTGACTTTGAGTCTTTGGAGGGTTTTCTTGTACATGGGTGTCTTGTTTAGTGCTTCTCTCATTATTTGAGGAGAATGGTACTCTCTCATTTTCAAAATGTATGGAAAAGTATTCCATCTCCTTTGGAAAGCTTGAATGTTGTCATCCCCTAACAGCCTAAACATATCCTCAAAATGTGTAATTTCTTGCTCTTGGGTAGCAAGATACCTGGGTGAAAGTTGTGGCTCATTTGCAATTAAGTTATGTGTGCTGATGACAAACATTGGATTTGACTACTCAGCTCTTATCTTGAGAGGCTTTGTTTGTTCCCTTGGCATTACCTTCTTCATTTATACATCCCTTGCTTCCTCATGGTTCATCCATGATTTCATATCCATCAACTGTAAAGCCCCTAGTTTTGCATTAGCGTCCCATACATTCAGATCTGTCAAGGTTAAGTTATGTAGGTAGAAATTAGACATCTTAGCCCTATTCTCCAATGCGCTTTGATCACAAAGATCAATGAACTTTCTATAATCCTAGAATGGCATAGTGCCTCTCTATGGTAGCGTCTTGATTTGGAACTGCAGCCACTGCTCCTTAAGGTATAATGCATAAGACTTAGCTAGAATCCTGCACTAGATTGCCTCTAAGGATAGACTGCTCATAGATGCCAACTGATTCTCTCTTTCTTGTAGCTATCTTTTCAACCATGCATTTTATTTCTCCAATTGAGATTTCATTATGGCCTCTCTGTCCCTTAGGTTGCTCAGTTCTCTACCCATCTCTTTGATATTTTCCTCCATGTGACCTATTTCCTCCACTCCCTTGGACTTGGCAATCTGCATCCATCCATGTGTTCTTACTCTTTCTTTCTCAAGCTCAAAGAATAATGGGATGGAAAATTTTTGTGGAATGACCCTACCCCCTTCAATAAACCTGTATTAGGACTCAAGGTTAGGTTGAGGACTAGGTTCCATTAGCTCTAGACCCTCCTTATTTGTTTCTTGTTGCATACTCCCTTCTTTATCTAATTTCCGAGTTTCCTGTAGGTTTAGCAGAGTTTCCTGTAGGATTGCCTCTGCTTCTTGTAGGTCATGTTGTGTATCTTGTAGGATGCCCTTTCCTTTGGATGAGGTAGATCTAGTCATAGGCCTTCTCACATAAGTGATAGGAGATTTAGGGGAGGTTTGTCACGAGGATCCTTCTCCTTGAGTTTTCACAAGAGGAGCCATCTTCTCTTGTTGTTTAGGTGAGTCTTAAATAACACTAGGAACCTCGATGGGAGTTTGAGGTTTTTCTTGCCTTATTCTTGTATTTTTTCTTGTCCTAAAGTACAATGAAGTTTGTCTCTATCTTTTTCCTTTTTGTTTGATAAGGGTGCTAATGGCAGTGAGAGTAGTTGCTGCCTCTTTCTCAGTGGGTTCTAGAGACACCCTGGGTGACTCCTCCTTGTCTTTCGCCTCCTCTTTTCGATTACCCTTTTCATCTTTGTCTTTCTCCTCTTATTTTCCATCTAGTTCCTCACTTTGTTCATCAGTTTCCTCCTTGGCATATTCTTCTGTCTCTTCACCACTTTCCTTCTCTTTTTCTTCTTCTTCTTCCTCATCTATTTCCTCTTCATCCCTCTCTGTTTCTTCTTCCTCTTTTCCAGTTTCTCCTTCATCCTCCTCTATTTCTTCTTCATATTTTTCACTAGTAGTGGGGCTCTTGTCATATTCAAGGGCTTTTATATCTCCCTCTATTTGCATGTCTCTGAAAGTTTCCCATGTGATAGGAATTCTAAGGTTTTTGAGGGAATCTTCTATGATGAGTCTAATTAACCCATGATGGGCTAGCTGTTGATGTTTTCCTTCCTGCAGCTTCATGCTCATATCTATCATTGATTGAAGAAGGAAGTAGGGTATGTTGAGTCTGCGTTGAGAAGGTGTGTCTGCCCCAAACCTCAATTCTTTAAGAAGCCTAAAGTGGTATCCATATACCACACTGTACCTACCTTCACATGAGATATACTTTATAAGGTGGTAGCTAATTTCATTCCAAGGATAGGGTAGGCTTGCTCTCCTCACTCCATTTTTGTCTTCAATGGCCTCCGCTCCTTCTAAGAGGAATTTATTCTTTGCAGTTTGGCAATGTCCCTTATCTTTCTTTCTCCAAGGCACTCCTAAGGGAAGTGTGGTAATTTTGCCTATGAGTTCAGGGGTGAGTTCTATGGAGAGGCCTCTCACCACAACAGTGGCATGGGTCCTAGTTAGTGGAATGAGGGAGAGAGTAAAATATTTGTCTATTTCATCATCATACCCCCTCAATTTCTCAAAGAAACCCATCCAATTATGCCTTGTGAATATCTCTAGCACAAGAGGGTGCTAATGAATGCTCACGATGTTGATGGGATCCCTTCTATTAAACCCCCTATCATTTTCTCTTATGGATGGAGGAATGTGGATGTCTGATACAAAATTTAATGAAAGAGGAAATTTAATTGAAATTTTTGTGTATACAATTCCCCTACACTGCAATCAATTTCAACAAACTAAAAGATTTTTTTTATGTTCCTTTCACTTGGAAAAATGTGGGGAAATGTAGAGCCTACCTCCTTAACACTACTTGATGAAGCCACCCTCTGTTTTTCCCTTTTGAAGCTGCTCATTTCCAATCCTGTAGACTGGCTGACTGTATCTTGTAGGATCCTGTAGGATTTCTTGTAGGATCTGGTAGGATCCTATAGGTGGCCCTACAGAGGAAGAAAACGAAATTTTCCTTTCCTGTAGATTTCCTACGGTCCGAGAGCGATTTTTATAGTGTGAGCCTAGAGAATATGAATACTTCTATGCATGGGGATAAACGTTTATTTCCTCATATGGGTGATTTGAGTGAGGTGGTGTGTTGGCAGCTGGGGTATGAATATCTATTTTTGGACCATTGGTCCCATTACCACATCATCATTCTCCTCACCTCGTAATCAACTCCCACTTTGGGCATCCATAGCTTAACTACTTTCGACCTCATCCTTCTTTTGCTTGACTTGGCTACTGCCACGTGTGGAAGGACTAACTGCTTTGTCCTCGTTGACTGAATGAAGGTGACCAAGTTAACTGGCTACCTTTCAATTATAAACCAACTCTTTCAAAATTTTTATATATTTTGATCACATTATGCGAATGAGAGAGTGGAAGCGAGATACTTACTTGTGGTAATGATACCATGATGCAGTTTGTTGAAGAAATGGAATCTTTGCTTGTGTTGGCTGCATGTGCTTTCCTCCCTTTTTTTATTGTCCCTTTGATGATTTTCTTTGATGTGCAGGTACTCGGTGTTGATGATGATGATGTTGATGCTGCTGCTAGGCTCTCGAGGAGCTTCTTCTACCTTTGGATTTCCATGCTTGAAATTGACTGCAATATGTGATTTTTGTTTTGTGGGATAGGCTGCTATAGGATTTCCTACTGGATGTCATGTAGCTGCTTCTCCCTAAAGAAATTTAATAATTTTCTACTGTTGTTACCTGAGGATGATTTGCATGTGCAGAGAAGGGGTCTAGGGATTTCTACATGAAGAAAAATAACCTTCAAATGTTGTCCCCTTTCTCTCTGTCTTCATCCTCTTTTCTCTATGTTTTTTTTCCTTGAAAACTGTAATTTTTTGAAAACTGACTTTTGTGATGAATGCAGGGGTGATCATGGTGGAGAGAGGTATGGTTATGAGATGGTGAAGTAGGGATTTATTTTTTTGACATGGGGGGAAGGTCATTCCCTTGCTCTAGGGTTACTTATTTTAGGATTCCCAAGCCACTATAATTCCTACAGGACCATCCTGTAGGTGTTCAGGGAATCCTGTAAAAAACACAGAACCCTTGCAAACTGAGGCAAATGAGTGGAAAAATGGAAGGAATGATGGAATGATGAAGGATAATGAATGGAGGAATAAAAATATGAGCTGAATAGGCCCCTTTTGATTCCTTTTTGTTGCTCTGATCGTCCTCCTGCTGACCTGCAAACAATATTTTCATAATTTCTCTTTCTTTATTTTTTATTTATTTTTATTAAAAACAACTAGTTTGCCTCCAAGAGGTTTTCATCCTAGCTGCTTGCCCTGGGCGCCTCAAGAGAGGTTTTCACCCAGAGATCTTTTTTTTTCTCTCTTTTTTTTTTACACCATTGAGCCGCCTCAAGAGGTTTTCAACCCAACAATGGGACTCAGGTGCCTCATCGAGGTTTTCACCTGAGTCTCCTTATTTTTCTCTCTTTATTTTCTTTCTTTCTTTTAATCAGTGGCTTGACGAGGTAGGAGTTGAGACTTGCTCCACCACAATCATTGTTTTGTTGATACCATAGATGAACTCTTGATTTGACAATGACCTCTTGTAAACTTTCAATATGTGCCCATTAACAAGTAAAGGAATGGCCTCTGCATCTATGGTTCTAATCTGCACTAAACCATTATCATGACATTTCTCTATGACATAAGGCCCTAACCATCTAGTCCTTAAATTTCCCTTAAAGTCTTTATATCTGGAATCATATAACAAAGCCCAATCACCTTCTTGAAATTACTTTTCCTTGATGTTCTTATCATGCCAGATCTTCCTCTGAATTTGACTTACCTTTGTGTGTAGGAGGGTCTACATTTTGAACTCATCTAACCCATTCAACTAGAGAATTCTGTCTTTTTTTGTACTATTGAGATCTAGATCTAGTTGGTCTACCATACTCAATGTATTGTGCTCAAATTCAATGGACAATAGGGCCTTCTTCCCATACACCAACTCATAGGGTGTGAATTCAATGGTGGTATTCCAAGTGGTATTATAGGCCCAGGTGGCCTCAACTAATCTATCTGCCCAATATTTTCTGCTACTTCTAACCACTTTGGTTAGAATTCCCTCCAATGCTTTGTTGGTCACCTCCACTTGCCCATTAGCTTGTGGGTGATAGGGAGTGGAGGTTCTATGCTTGATTTTGCGTTGGTTTAACAAGTCTTCAATCATGCTAGATGTAAACTGATTGCCTTGATCAGTGACCAGTTCTCTAGGGTACCCAAACTTGTAAAAGACATTTTCCCTTAAGAACTCAACCAACTTCTCCTCTGTTTCTGCCTCGATTGCCTTGGTTTCAACCCACTTGGTCAGATGGTCAGTGCATACAATGATGTACTGCTTTTGCTTGGAAGGAGGGTCAATATGTCCAATGAAATCCATGCCCCACTTTTCAAATGGCTCAAAAGTCACTTGAGGTTGCAGAGGAATTTCATCACTTAGAGTAGGCTTTCACATCCTTTGGCACCGATCACACTTACTAGTATATCATCTCACATCTTGATGAAGAGTGGGCCAATAATAACCATCTTGTAACACCTTGAATGTTGTCCTCTTTGCTGCAAAGTGACCTCCACAAGGCCCATCATGACAGGTAAGAGGGATGTCAAAGACTTCCTCCTCCCTCACACATCCTCTTAGAATTTGATATGGACCTAAGTTGAAGAGGTTTCCCCCAATCCAAGTGAATGGGGCACTCTTCATCGCAATCTTGTTTTTCTCTTTGGAGGACAAATTTAGTGGCAAATGTGCAGATACCAAATAGTTTGCTATGTCAGCAAATCATGGAGAGATAACTAAAATGGTGATTAAGTGTTCATCCATTAACTTATCATCAATCGTTCCTTCCTCACATGTAAGCAAAGTTAATCTGGACAATAAATCTGCAACAACATTTTCCTTGCCATGCTTATCAACAATAGTTAGATCGAACTGTTGTAATAAAGTAACCATCTAATAATCCGGGCATTCACATCAGGTTTATTCATTAACTATTTAATTGCAACATGGTCAGTATGTACAAATGTTTGATAACCTATAATGTAATTCCTAAATTTGTTTAATGAATGCACAACAGCCAAAAGCTCCTTTTTGGTCATTGTGTAGTTCAGTTCGCCCTCTGACAAATTCTTACTGATAAATTAAATGGCATAAAGCAATTTGTCATCTATCTAGCCTAGAGTTGCTGCTATGGCTTTGTGTGAGGCATCAGCATGTCTATGAAAAGGAAGGGCCCAATTTGGGCCTCAAAGAATTGGTGCAGTGGTCAACTTGTCCTTCAGGGTGTCCAGGGCCTCTTCACACCTTTTTGACCATACAAACTCAGAGTCTTTGGCCAACAACCCAAATAAAGGAGAAGCTAACTTGCTAAAGTCTTTTATAAACCTCCAATAGTATCTAGATAAACCTAGGAAACTTTTGACATCTCTCTGCTTTTGTGGAGGTGGGACCCTTTGGATGATAGTTATTTTGTTTAGGTCCACCTATAGTCCTTGTTGGGATAATGAATGACCTAGCACAGTCCCTGCAGTCATCAAGAACTCACATTTTTCAGGGCTAAGAGATAGGTTCCTTTTGATGCATTTTTTTAGCACCTTACCTAAGTTGGATAAAGCCTCCTGGAAATCACACCCATAAGGTGTAAAATAATCCATATAAATCTCTACTACATCATGGACTAGCTCGAAAAAAGATACTGAGCACTGCTCTCTAGAAAGTGGCAGGAGCATTGCATAGGCCAAAAGTAAGGACCCTATAGGCAAAAGTACCCAAAGGACAAGTTAAGATGGTTTTTTCCTCATCTTCCAGACTGATATGGATTTGATTCTACCCGTTGAATCCATCTAGGAAAGAGAAAAACTTCTTCCTTGCTAGGCCATCTAGCACTTGGTCGATGAAAGGTAGAGGGAAATGGTCCTTCTTTGTGTCTTTGTTTAACTCTTTGTAATTGACACAAATCCTCCACTTACCACTTTTATTTGTAACCAACACCAAAGGAGAGACCCACTCACTATCTGAGATAGGGTAAATGAATCCTGCATCTTGCAGCTTTTGCAGTTCTTCTTCGACTATATCCTTGAGAGCTGGATTCATCTTTCTTTGGGGTTGTCGGACTAGTTAGCAACCTTATTTGATATAAATGTGGTGAGTACACACCGAGGGGTGAACTCCCTTCATTTCTTTATAACTCCAAGCATTGGCATCCAGATGTTCCTTTAGCATTTTGCACAACTTTTATTCTTGGTGAACAAAAAGAGATGGGTTAACTTTCAAATTTCTCTCGGGGACAAATTCTATGGTTTTGACATAGGTAGGGTTGGAATCAGCTAATCATAGATCAATCTGATGGTTTTTCTGTGTTTCCTTTACTACTTCTTCTAAGGACAATGTACTGGGAGTTGGACTTTGGAGTATGTGTTCAATCAAATCATCTTCATCCGGTTGTCCTCCTCCCATGGTTGTTTCTAAGGTATAGATTTGGGTGAAATAAGCTTCATCTTCTTCCTCCTCCTCCAGCCATAAAGGTAAGTCATGCTCTAGATATGGTTGGGAGGAGGGTATAGGATTAACTGCTTGGTCATATGCCCATTTTTTATAGTCATATTTCCAGCCCTATAGCTAATGTAGGCATTGATAGTGGCTAATGAGGGCCTCCCAAGGATGAGAGGGTAACCAGTAAGCTTGGCCTTAGGCTGGAGAACTAGGAAATCTGCTGGGTACTCCCAAGAGTCGATGGAGACCATCACATCCTCCACAATCCCCTCAAGGGTCACTGTGGAGTGGTCTGCAAGTTGCAAGACTGTTGTGGTCTTTCTCAATGCACCCTGCAGGTTGAGCTTGAACATGGTGTCCTTGGTCATCACGTTAATGGCAGCCCCAAGATCAGTCAAAGTGTGGGGGAAAATGGTGCCATTGATGTACACATCTACTACAGGGCTTCCAGGGTCCAAATACTTTGGGCAGATTACCTACCCCAACAATAAGTCAGACAACTTTCCAATGACATTAATGGTAGGGGAATCTCTTTTTCGCCTCATTGGATGCTTGAAGCACTTCTCCTTAATCAACTTGTTGTAAATAGGTACATATTTTATAGCTTGGAGAAGTGGAATTGACACATAGATTTTTCAATTCTCCCAGAAGTTGTCTCTTCTGGGGTAGGCTAGAGGGGTTGAGTTAATCTCTCAGGAAAGGGTGGTGGATTTACTTTAGGCATGCTTTCCTATCTTTCTTCCTCAACCTCCATAGGTGGAGGTAGAGGTTGGTTGTTCGGGAGTACTCTCCCAGATCTCAAGTTGATTTCAAGAATCTCCACAACATAAGTAGGATAAGATGTCTCTCCATTGTATACTTGTTGTGCCTGTTTGTTGTTTGGGTTCGAATTTGGCTGGGCAGGCATCTAGGGTTGTTTAGGTGGAACATGGTGTAAAATTTGTGGTTGATCAGGTGGTGAAGGAAATAAATCTAGAGGATTATTGTATGGGGGCCTCCACCCCTGGGCGGTGCATTCCACTAAGGCTGAGGCGGAGCATATGGTTGAAATGACTGGCTAGTGGACTAGGAATGATACTGAGGTGCAAAGGACCAAGGAGGAGGTGTAGATCATGAAGGATGAGCAGGGGGGCCCCAAGAGGAAATGGATGTGGTCTGGTTGGGGTTGTAATATGCATGGGATCACCCTTGCATGCCCTGCTAGTATGGCCGAGGCCCATGAGGTCTCCTTCGATTTATGTAGTAAAGTTGTTTAATCACCCCTTTAGCTCCTTAATATACAACTTTTAGTCCAAGTAGAGAAGGGCACTTGTCTGTGGAGTGGTTTTCTTCATAGTCTGAGTAGATTTCAATCGAATTCAATGGACATTCATTCATAGGGTGCCTCCTTGTGAATCTAGGGCAGAAAATGGCTAAGTGTCTCTCTTCTTCCTCCTATTTTCTCTTAATGTGCATAGTGTCCATTTGTAGGGCAAGGGTTTGAAACATCTCACTCTTGAAATCCTCTAGCATGTTTCCAATTTCACCCTTGATGGATGTATTAGAAGAGGATGGACTAACCATAGGTTGACTACCCCTACCCTTTTTCCTAGCTACCCTAGAATGGTTTCTAAAGACAGTCTTGATATACTCATACGGTAACTGGTAGATGTCCCCTTCGGCTAACAAGTTTAGGGTATCTAGAAGATCTTCCCTTACCCCTCCAAGCAGGACTAGCTTTAGTGACCCAGGTTCAAGTGTGCACTGGCCCTTTTGTAGCAACGCTGGAATATTTCTTCATAATCCTTTATGGATTCATCATGCCCTAAGGTCATCCTGAAAATTTCCTCTTTAGTGTCTATAGACCTGTAGTAGTCTCGATACTTGTTGTTGAAGGCTTACTGTATATGTGCCCAAGTTGTGATGCTATCCCTAAGTAAACCCATGAACCAGCACAAAGCTACATCCTTGAGAGTGGATGGGAATAGTTTCAACTTCTTCTCATCATTGGTGTAGTCATAGGTTCTACATATGACAATAAACTCAAACAAGAAAGTGTTTGGATCTTCTAAGGTCAAGCCATGGAAATGAGGAAGGGAAGAGGGGCTTATCTTCATCTTGGTATCCCCATTGGTTTCCCTGATGGGGAAGGCACCGTCAACTCTTTCTCTATTTCCTCTGTCATTTCTATTTTCAGCCATTGGGTCAGTAGGAATGGGTTCTTCTTCTCCTTCTCCCCTTGTAAGCTTTTGAAATATCTTTGGTTGCTCACCTAAGGGTTCCTCCAATTCATAGCCATCGAAGAAGAGGGAATGTTTGTTGTTCTAAGCGGTGGGGGTATTTGAAAATTTTTCCCTAAGTTATCCCTATTCCTATGAGGCACGAAAAAAAAAAGTATTTCTGTTTTTGTTTTCAAACTTTGAAAATGAATGCAGAATTGAAATTGCAGACTGAATGAAAACTAACTACTTGAATGAAATCTTACTCGCAGAATGGAAAGGAAAGAAAAGAATACAGAATGGAAAAGAAATCAAACTAAATTACTCTTGCATAAATGAAACTAATAGTAGAATATCATAAACAAGAAATGCAAGAAAGAAAGCAGTAATCACATATTACTCAGACACCTCCCCGACAACGGTGCCAAAAAGTCATGAGCACCAGTATTGCAGCAAGAATGTTGCAAATCCTAGGGCTACCAACTTTACTGTATCAACCCGAGGTTCGTACAAACTTGGAGGTGATAGTGTTTTATACACAAGTAAAAGTGATGGGTTTGCTCTTTGTCACTACTGAGCTAGAGATAGACCACTAGGGTTTTTCAAGCCAGACTTATATGGATTTAGAAGAAGCTTGATTCCTCATGAGAGAAAGAGAAATATACTCTAAGAGAAAGCTTGTTTGCTACAGTAAGGAAGAAGATTGAAATCAAATGCTAAAAACACACCATTTTATAACTAACTACTAAGAGACTATAATTCAAAAGGAATGCTAAGTTAACATGTGTGAAATCCTACTATCCTAAGCATGTAAATTCAAAACATCAAACATTCTACTACCATGCATGCAACTGACTAAAATAAATCTGTTTTTCTTTTTGTCTTATTTTATTATGGAAAAGTGTGAATGATAATATCTTTTGGTGATGTCGCAAGTGGCTTAGAGATGCTGGTGAATGGTTAGAAGGTTGGGGAGACCATTAGGTGATCTTTTCTAGCTTACTAGAGGCTTTTCCCTCGATTTGGCCTCAAAACAGGCCACTACAGGAAAACGTACAGGATTCCCTGTATTTCTACAGGAAACAACCTAGAGCAAAAGGATGGGTGTTGAAGGTGATAGAAGGCTTAGGGGAGGTGGTTGGTGGATGGAATGAGGCAAGGAAATACCTAGGATCACTCCAGAACTCAAAACCAAAGTTGGAATACAGCTAGATTTTCTCAACAAGCTTGGAGACGTTTCCTTGTAAAATGATGAAATTAGTGAGGGTCTTCGTGAAAGCAAGAAATGATCATGGATGGATGAATTTGGAAGGAGGTTGTTGACTATGAGATCTATCTGTACTTTTGAAACACGTACACTACATCAAACATTGATATTTACCCAAAAATCTTATAAACAAGAAGAATTTCAATGATCTAAGAAAACATAGTTAAATGAACTAGATGTCTACTTTATGCATGAAGAAAACTTGCAGAATAAGATGGAATCATTGATGAGATGTAATGTAATGTTGACAATGGAAGAAATGATAACTAAATCCTACTCTTGCAAATTTATCAAATGTTGGCCTAAGTACTGGAAACCCTAAATTCTATGAGAAAGTAGAATTCTGTCTTTTGGGGGCTGCATGGGAGTTCTTTCCTCAAATCATGATCAATGAAGGAAGAAGTGAGGCAAAAACCACCTATTGAAATTTTTTTGATGTTCCTTTATCCCTTCTAAACTACTTCTGAAGTAAAGCACAAATTGAAGCAAACTAATAAGCAACTAATCGATTCTACACTACTTGCAATGAAATAATCCTAGAGACAATTCAACCATTGAGCTATGAAACCAATCTAAGGATACAAATACAAGAAGAGAAGCCTTCACTTCTAGGGTTGGGCCCTAACCCAATATCTTCAGCCCTCTGAATTAACTCAGTGTTGGATCAAGGAAATGCTCGTTCTCATTATCAAAACAAAAAATTACATAGCAATGTCTTCCACAAGTCTTGAACTCGAAAATGACTAGTGTTTTTACAGAAAAAAAATCGAATCCTAATGAGGCTTTAGGCCTCTTTATTTATACCACTAAAGTCTCCAACGACTTCCTTAAATCGCAGGAAGCTCAGCTCCCAAACTCGAGATAAACTAACTCTTTAACTCTCACTTGCCCGACTGCCTTTTGATCTCCATGACTTGGTTGCTTGTACTTCGAACTAGTGTGATTTATGGAGGAATATTCGAATGAGGGAGGAGTAAATGAAAAGGATTTACCTCCTACAATCTCTCTTCCTTGTCTCATTCGAGTTTTAGCCCTTAATCTAGCCAAAATTCCCTCATTTTCTCTCACAAACCTGCATTCAATGCACATTAGTCCACTAGGCATAACATCTCACATTGACTCATGTCATTAAGCAAAATATAATCAAAATATGTATAAATTGCGAGAAGAGTTGATTTGACTAAGCTAGGAGGTGAATTAAGGTCCATATAGTTACCCAATGATGAGGCTCATCATGACACATGTGCGAAAATGCTTAAAAATTTGGAAATGAGTACGTCTAATGTTTATATGGTAACATCAACTCATTTACACAAAGATAAACCCTTGAAACCACTAAAATAACCTTATGTACATAGCGTGACACTTTACATGCAAAAATATGACATTTTGATTTTCTTCCAAATGAGAGAAAAACACTTAAAGAAAATACATGCGATAAGTCTTAGCGTCTGTGGTGACAATATACAAGACCAAAGTGGGCTCTGAATTTTGGAGTAGGCCAAAATTTTGGAGGGTGTTGTAGCAACAACAATATGTGGTCAACTAGACCCTTTAATTTTAATTGTGCCTTTTGTCTCCTATAGATACCAAGGAGACCTAGTTTTACATATCATCACATCTTGTACATTTTTGTATTGTAAAATGTGGCTTCCCCTTGAAGAGGCTTCATATTCACTCTTCCTTTTAATTCTTAAGGTATGGAGTTACCTCCCCTCTCTCTTTGTTATTTTGGGTGTTTTCTCATAGAAACATGGATCAACCTAGAGTTATGGTCTACATAGATGATCAATGAATATATGTACAAAGCAAAAAAAAAAAATTCCCAATTCCTAAAGATAAGGATTGGAAGAATTCTAATGCGTACGTGTATATATATATATGAGGGTTGATGAGGGAATCGTTGTGGAATCTTGTGACTTAATCATAACCTCTAGGAAAATAATTAATGATAATACAAAATGTAAAGATAATTGAGAGCATGCGAGTGTTATTGTATCCTGCCATTTAATGAAAGTGTCCATGGGAAGAAAGAAGTTTGAAGGGCATCGCTTTTTAGATGAGAATACTATGGTGACTACATGTGATAATAACTAAAATGAAATTGTGCCTCAATGGAATTATTATTAATATTATTATGCCTCCATTCGAAGCATCATATATTATTCAACAACTATGCATGAATCCTAATTCCTATTGGTTATGTTGATGGCACAAATTGTTATGAATATCTTTATTTTCATTCCTAGTCACTAACTAAACACATTATTTATTGCTTTCCTTCAACATAATTGACATCATGAGAATATGCTCACGTTTAACCAACGCTTCCATATAAAAAAATAAAAATAAAAATAACACTATTCATATAAAAGTTTGTAGCCATCAAAGCAATGAAAGCCTTAGAATATAGACAAGTATGGAGTTAATTACTCTTTAAATATTCATTGGAACTCTAATCATGGTTTCGCGTTCCAATATTCTTAAAGATATTTTCAGTGAAAATTTGAAAATTACAAAAAAAATTGAGTTCAGTCTCGGAGTATCCACAATAATAACCATATTTTTCAACGTTTCAAATCCCAATAGAGATCCATCATCACGACAATTCTAAATGATGATAGAAGAAGAGCTTAGTGATAGGATAAATAGTTATAAGATAATTTGATTTTAAGGAGATGAAGGTCGTCTATTAATTTTTAATTTTAATTTTAATTTCAATTTATAATAATTATTAA